>JARHVA010002214.1:2585000-2727357 GCA_037957365.1 Torreya grandis
GAGACAATACACAATCTTGTATTCAATACTCTTCAGAAGGAAATACAATAAAGAAGTGCCCCAGTCTTCTTCCCACACCTCAGAGGCTTCCCACACACCTGGGGCGTATAGATATTCTCCGTCAAGAGCTCACTCTCTCTCAATTACGGTCACAACAAACAACTCAAACACAGAGTTGTTGTTCACCTCCAACTAGTCAGTATCAATACTGCCAGTACACCAAGCACTCAAAAGTACTTCAAGTAGATCTCCTTAATCTTGCAACAACCTGCAAATCAACCTGATCTTACTTACCATGTAGATCTCCCCTAATCTTGCACAACCTGCAGATCAACCTGGTCCTGCTTACCTACAAACCTAGATCTTACAATTGGAAGGATCTCTTCCTTGCCTTGATTACAATACAGCCCCATGAGTCTCTTAAATAGATCTCATGAAAATAATAATTAGAATTTCTTAATTACAATAATTAGACATGCAACTCAAGACTAAAATTAGCCTTTAACATGCAAACAACTGATTCGTTAACAAACTATTCATGAACTGACAGTTCTGGAACCGCACAGGTGACCGACGTCGGTCCCTATCTATCTGGAGATGACTAATGTTGATCGACTCCTGACCAATGTCAGTTGCTCTATAACTGGATATGACTGACATCAATTGATCAGACTGACATCGGTTGCTCTGCACCTCAGCAACCTCCTCCATTTGCATCCTGGTGAAGCTTTTAGCTCCACAACCTAACAATCTCCCACTTGGAGATAAACAACTGCACCTGTACCTGTACCTGTACATCATCTAATTTGTTTCCTAGCTTGTATTCCTCTTCAAGTTCAATCTTGAAGACCAACCACCACACATCCTGTGGTGCAACTCATGTCATCCAAGTAACCTGCCATATCCGCATCTACATTCCCATGTAGAGAAGTCTCTAACCCTGCATAGCATGTCGACCTGATGTTGGTCCCTCTCAGATACCTGAGAATCCACTAAACTGATTTCTAGTGCTTCCTTCCTGGATTGGCCACAAACTCGCTGACAACTCCCACTGCTTGGGCAAACTCAAGTCTAGTACACATGTACTCAACCTCATCATGTGATTGGGGACCCTGTTCTGTGAACTGTCCATCCATAGGTGTGTTAACCGGTTCTGCATCCTGCATCCTGAACCTCACCACTACCTTATTCACACAATCATCTTGAGACAACATCAACCTATGATCTTCCCTGTCTCTAAGAATACTCATGCCAAAGAATCTTGCTGCTCCCAAATCCTTCATGACACACCTCTGAACTAACTTTACCTTTAGTTCAGCAACTCCCTGCATGTGTGACCCTGCAACAAGCATACACACTACATACAGTAACAAGATAATGTAGCTAATATTATCCAACCTGGTAAAGGAAACACAATGGTTACATTGACCTTGACTAAAGCCATGCTTTGTCATACACCTGTCAAACCTCCATTGTCCTGCAGCTTGCTCAAGACCATATACCCTGGCCTTTCGTCTCACGTGTCCATTCTCTCTCTTCTTTGACCTGGGAATCCATTCATCTTTCAGTGCTTTCTCTCCATCTAGAAACTCTACCAAATCTCCCATTTGGTTCTCTTCTAAGGAATTCATGCCATGCTCCCACTGTTTCCTAGATCCTACCTGCTCTACTTCTTTAAAACTTCCTGGTTCTTGACCATCAGTGAGCAACAAGTAATCTAAAGAAGGCAAATAATGAATTTGAGGCTTACTTACCCTTTCAATCCTCCATATGGGTGTTTGAGACTCCTTGACAGCTTGTTGTCTTCCCAAAATCCATCTAAGTGACCGATGTCAGTCTGCATCCAACTGACGTCAGTTCCATGCGACTAACCTGACTGCTGACGTTGGATCCCTGACCGACGTCAGTCTTAACATGGTCACCGACACCACCGACTCTGGTCTACACATGACTAACATAGGCACATGTCTGTTCGACATCAATTCTACCTGACTGATGTTGGTACCTGTGTTTACCTGTGAGCGATGAATTTTTACCTGTGAGCTTACTTTGAATCATTCCCTTGTTCAAACTGCCCTGCTCAGAATTTTTCAGCCCCTGTGACTAATTTATGTCCGTCATCTTCTCCTTGAACACCAAGGCTTTCCTATTCTTGTCAAAACCATTATATTTCCTCTTTGTGCCATAGACCTGATCCTTTCTTGTAGCATGTGTATCAAAAAACCTCACTTTCTTCTATTGCTTACAGAAATCTCGATCTGTGCTTTTCGAATCTGAACTCTTACCCTTTGACTCAAGAACATGCATCCCCTTCTTATTCATGTGACCAAGCTTATGAAGCCACATCTTTGAATCTATAGCTGAAGTAGATAAACCAGAAGGAGAATCAATAATATAAGTAGATAGATAAAGAGTACCTACTTTCTTACCTCTTGCTAAAACAAGTGCACCCTTGGTAACTTTCCAAGAGTCCGCTGTGAGAGTTACTGTGCATCCCTCATCACCCAACTTTCCAATAGAAATCAAGTTCCACTTCAGGACTGGGACATGCATGACCTCCTTCAACACCCATGTGTTTCCCTTCTACAATTTCAGCTGCACTTTCCCTTTGCCAACCATTTGGCAAGGCTTACCATCCCCTAAATAAATCTCTCCAAAGTCTCCCTGGACATATTCATGAAAATATGCTCTATTTGAGGTTGCATGGAAAGAGGCACTAGAATCTAACACCCAAAATTCCACTTTATCCAAGGAACATACAAGAGCATCCTGTGCAACAACATCTGCAACATCTGCTACTTTATTTCCTTCATGCTGATCTTCAACCAACCAGTAATATTTCTTTCTATGCCCTGCCTTTCCACAATTCTAGCAGATCATTCTGCCATACCTGGACTTGGATCTCCTGCCTATCTTGGACTTGATCTCCCTTGCTCAATCTTCTCTCTTTGCCTTCCCCTGCTTTCAACACTTAAAGCATTCCCTGATGATTCACCTGTGTTTTTCCTGCAAATTTCTTCATTCAAGATTACACTAACAACATCATCCACTTTCAAGATATTTGAAGCAGATGCAGTATTACTAACTGCCATTACCAAACTATCTCAGCTTTTAGGTAATGAGCATAAGATTAAGAGAGCCTTAATTTCATCATCAAAAACAATATTGACTGAAACTAACTGGTTTACCAAACCATGGAAATCACTAAGATGACTATGTACAGATCCACCTTCCAACATTTGCAAACTAAATAACTGCTTCATAAGAAATACCTTATTCGAAGCTGAGGGTTTTTCATATAAATTTTCCAAAGATCCCATTAACTCTATCGTTGTCTTAGCCTGTGATAAGTTGGAAATCACAGACGATGCAAGACTCAACCTTGTAGTTCCCAGTGCCTTTTGATCAAGAACCTTCCATTCTTCATCTTTCATATACATGGGCTTGCTATCAACCCCACCCAATGGTAAGTACAGATCTTTTTGATACAGATAATCTTCTATCTGCATCCTCCATAATTGATAATTCTTGTCGTTAAACTTCTCCATTTTTAGCTTACTTTCTTCTGCCATTGCTATACTCCCACTCAATCAGAAACCCCTGAGAGTGACCTGTAATCAAACACAAACCTGCTCTTTGCAACCTCACTCTGATACCACTTGTTAGGATCTAGGAAGCACAATTGATTACCTTTTACAAGCAACTAAACATGGAATTAAACCAGAAGTAATAGGTAACTAGAAACCAGAAACAACACAGAATTTGAGAGACAATACACAATCTTGTATTCAATACTCTTCAAAAGGCAATACAATAAAGAAGTGCCATAGTCTTCTTCCCACACCTCAGAGGCTTCCCACACACCTGGGGCGTATAGATATTCTCCCTCAAGAGCTCACTCTCTCTCAATTACGGTCACAACAAACAACTCAAACACAGAGTTGTTGTTCACCTCCAACCAGTCAGTATCAATACTGTCAGTACACCAAGCACTCAAAAGTACTTCAAGTAGATCTCCTTAATCTTGCAATAACCTGCAAATCAACTTGATCTTACTTACCATGTAGATCTCCCCTGATCTTGCACAACCTACAGATCAACCTGATCTTGCTTACCTGCAAACCTAGATCTTACAATTGGAAGGATCTCTTTCTTGCCTTGATTACAATACAGCCCCATGAGTCTCTTAAATAGATCTCATGCAAACAATAATTAGACACGAAACTCAAGACTAAAATTAGCCTTTAACATGAAAACAACCAGTTCGTTAACAAATTGTTCGTGAACCGATAGTTCTAGAACTGCACAGGTGACCGATGTCGGTCCCTGTCTATTTGGAGATGACCGACGTCGACCGACTCTTGACTGATGTCAGTTGCTCTATAACTAGATATGACTGACGTCGGTTGATCAGACCGATGTCAGTTGCTCTGCACCTTAGCAACCTCCTTCGTTTGCATCCTGGTGAAGCTTTTAGCTCCACAACCTAATAGTCCCATGAGGAAATATTAGCATGTTTCCTAATCGTATGAGAAGAGACAACTTTAGAGATTGTAATTTCAAGTTTGATCAAAAAAGTTAGAAGGTCTAGAGCAATATCACAAGATAAAATTCCAGAAGAAAATTCCACACACGAGAACCTTTTGACAGAGAATAAAAAGAGAAGATACCCATCCATTGGAGTAGTAGAGCCTAAGTAATTGAGTTGGTGGATTTTACTCTAGAGGACTGTAGGATTCAAGAAGATTTCCCACACCAATTGGTACCAAGAGCCATGTTATGAAGGGTTGTATTTCTTAGATCAAAAAACCTTATCCCACTTCACCAAAGGCACCTTTTTTACATCTTCACATTTTTTCCAAAGAAAATCTTTGCATATTTGGTTGATGCCTTTGATAAGCATAATAGGAGGCTTGAGAACTGATAAGAGATAAATGGACATAGCACTAAGGACATATTTTATTAAAGTGATCCTACCAACCATGGACAAGAATTTCCATTTCCACTAATTTAATTTATCTTTTAAGATCCCAAAAAATTATCCCAAAAATTTGTTTTGTCAGATCCTACAAAGAAAGGAACTCCCCAATCTTGAGTAAGTAACTTACCAATTCTAAAATGCAGGCACTAGGCTAACCTCGTTTGAGACTATCTAGGAATGTTGATGGATTAAATTTTGGATTTTGAATTGTTTACTTCTTGCCCTGATTCCAAAGCATATTGATTGAAAATAACCTTGACAGAAGTAGCTTCACTAATAGATGCATTTCCAAACAAAAAATAATCATCAACAAATTGTTGATGGGAGAGATTGTCCAACCCATCTATAACACTAAGACCCTCAATCAAACCTTTTCCTTTCACATCTTGAATCAAAATGCTTAGATATTTGACCATTAGGATGAAAATAAATGTAGAAATTGGGTCCCCTTACCTGAGACCCCTAAAAGCCTAAAAAAACTATGTAGGTCTATCATTAATTAAGATCAAGAATTTTGGAGTGAAAATACAGTTGCATATTCACTCACACCAATCCTTGTTAAAACCAAATCTCTCCAAAAACTTCATGAGAAATATCAAATTAACTTGATCATAATCCTTGCTTCTATTAAGTTTGATGAGTATGCCTTGTTGCTTATTAAAGTTCAATGAGTGCAAAAAATCATGAACCACTATAATACCACCCTGAATATGGCACCTTGGGATGAAGCCACCTTGTTTAGGAGAAATCAATTGAGAAATAAAGGATTTCAACCTAAATGAGATTACTTTAGAAATGATTTTATAAATAGTGTTGCATAAAGCAATTATTCTAAAATCACAAAAAGAGGATTGGGATGCCCCTTTGGGAATCAAAGAAAGAAATTAATAGTTAATATCAACACTCACATTTTTGGATTTTTGGAAAATTCTACCATAATTGTTACCTCCTCCCCAATAGTTGGACAAAAAACTTGATAAAAATTCATTGGTAAACCATCAATGCCAAGGCTTTATCCTTTTTCATTGCAAAGACCACCTTTATTGATTACTGAGAGAAGGGGATGAGAAACATTATATTCTGCTACCTCGAAACGAACCAGGGAATGACAATGAGAAGATCATATTGAAACTCAAGATTTGAGGCCATAGGGTAAGCTTTAATATCATTGAAAAAACTTATCTCTTCTGCCCTTACTTCAAATATTTTCTCCACTTCCTTTCCATCCCTGTCCAAATTTTTAAAAATTCTATTGAGACTATGTTTAGCTTGGGTTGAATTGTGAAAGAACTTTGTATTTCCATCCCCCTCCTTGAGCCAACACTCTTGTGATTTATATTTCTAGTAAATCTCTTCCTTGAGGTACAAATATTCTAACTCTACTAGGAGGGAGCATTCCCTTTCATACATATCCACACTCATTCCCATACTCAACACAACCTCATTCAAATCAAGCATTTCATCTTCAGCTCTTTTATATTCCTAAAAACAATTCTTGAAATGGTCTTTATTCCATTATCTGAAACAATTCTTAATGAAGATGAGTTTTTTAGCAAAGGTATGTATACATTACCTTTAATTGGAGGGGAATTCATCCACCATAATTTTACTAAATAAAAAATAGAAGGATCTCTCAGCCACATCAATTTAAACTTAAATGGGCATAGAGGAGGGGCCTGGTCCAACATTATCTCCCAATCCATTAGAGCATGGTATGATCTAGATAGATGAATGATTCAACTCTCCAACATCCAATTGGAAACCAACCAGAAGGGATTAATCAAAAATATATCCAGGCATCTCGCTATGTTACTAAACCCATTACTTTTATTGGTCTAAGTGTGAATCCCCTTATGAATCACATCAATGAGCCTAACATTTGACACAAAAGAGGCAAAATCTCATTGAAAAGAATGTGGTCTCCCTATGCCTCCCTTTTTATCACTTGGAACAAAAATGGCATTAACTTCTCCACCTAACACAAACTTATCAATATGAGATATCTCTACCCAAAAATTCCTTTTATGATCAAGACTGTTAGGGCCATAAACATTGAAGAGGCAAAACACAATATTAGAAGATAGATCCTTGATTTTGCACTATTGCCAATTATCCCCACTATCCATAGAGATCACTTCTAATTTGAAAGGATTCAAAAGCATGGCTAGTTCCCTTGAAGCTCCCACATAATCCACAAACTACCCTTTCCAATTGTGCCAACTCTACAAGATAACCTCTTCCACCTCTGTTTTGACTTTTTTTTTTTTTTGTAGTAAGATAATATTTGGGTGAAGAGGGACCAATTGATGCTTTACCAAGCATCTTTTGTTAGGGGCATTAAGGCCCCTAACATTCCTTGAAATTAGCTTCATGGTGTGGGAGAGGGGTTTTCCACCCCCTGCACATGAGGAAAGAAAATTGTGATGACCTTTTGAAACTTCGATAAACCCTGATTTAATAATTTCTCAAAACTAGGATTTTGAGGAAGAGTATACCCTTGTGAAATTATACTCGAACATTAGTGCTAATATTTTTTGGTTCATTTATTTTGATGTATCTATAATTTTCATAGTTTTTAAGGATTGGTATGCCAAATTTATTTCAAGTACAAACTTTTATGATTTAGTTTCATTAGTCGATGGTTAGTCATATGCAGTAGAGGGGATATGAGATATTTTCATAGTATTGAATATTGATATAAAAATCAAAGTAAAAAATGTCAGGTATGTTCCTAGCATGAATAAAAATATCTTATATATTAGTTAATTAATATAAAATCCCAACATTGTTGTACATTTCTTTGGGAAACAATATGTTATGTTTGATGTCAAATAGGACAATAATTTCCATGGGTATTGGTTAAGGTGGATTATATAGGCTTGTTCAATCTATCAAATTCAATGTAAGTGTACTTGTGAAGGGAGACTCCACCATACAAGATGTGTTTAAGGATGAAATTCCTTTTAAGCTTGTTGATCTTGATCTAATCAATTTATATGCACTAGTTGTGGAGGGAATATCAACTATAAAGGGCATGCAGGAGGATACAATTCCTCAATCTTAGTCACATGCATAGGTAGTTGCGTAGGAGGATGATATGCCTAAGTCACAAGTACTGGCTTAGAGACCAGAAACAAGGTTGTTACTTTTGTAGATCATGGTCATTTTTCTCTCACTTCTAACCTTTATATGGTACCTAAGTTTCTAGTTTACACAACCCATTAGCTACAAATGGGTGGACAACAATTGTTCTTTTTACAAGTACATGACTCATCTTATTACGAAAGGCTTTTCCTAGTAGGAGGAAAGAGATGCAAATATGGTTCCTTCACCTACCATGAATTTGGTTTTTTCTCTAATTATTACTAAGGAGTTAGTTTTTACTCCTACTATGAAGATGATCATATTTCAGTTGCTTATCTTCACATCATCTTAGTTTGATTTCTTGAGTGGAAATTTAGAGGAGGATTTTTACATGGTACCGCCTAAAGGTTTTTGGGTACTTGGTCCTTATCATTTATATTTTAGGATGATTAAGTCCCTATATGGACTTAACTAGGCTCCATGAGCCTAGGATATTTTATTTGATCAACATCTCTAGGATTCTATATTCAAAATGGAGGTTGGACTAAAATTATTAGGCAATGATGATTCATCACTGATCAATGAATCACTCTACAGTGAATTTGTGGACTTCTTGATACATCTTATTTTGACATGGTTCGATCTTTATTTTTTGTTGGCTATCCTTTTCATTTTTTATCTACACCAAAGTTCCTATAGTGGATAATAGAAAAATGTCAAAGGACTACAAATTTCATGTTGATATCTTTAGTATAGTCTACAAATATAAAGACTAAACTCTTTAGTTCCATTGTGTTTGTAAAATTTTGGGACAAATTTGTAATGTCTCTAATTTAGCAATTAAGGGAGGGTGTTAAATTTTTTAATTAGTGATTAGTGAATGTTTAATAAATTAGCAGTTATCAACCTTCCCAACTGTATGTAACCACTTTATACTTCATAAAAATATAGACACATAAGTGTGTATGTGTGTCAAATGCCTTCCATTTCTCTTCATTCTTTTAACATTAATTTACTAACAATTATAAATAAGGCCTCTATATGCAATCCATAGAGATGATAACTATCTTCCTGATTCAAATGGTTACCCTAATAATCTTTTTTGGTTAAGGTATTATTTGTCATAAACATGCCTACAACTCTTTCTCTCTCCATCTAAGGAAGATATATAGGTATCCAATGCACAAAATGATGATGGAAATATAACTACAAATGTTACGTATTATCTATCTTAAAGTTGGCTATCTCCATTATAAAAAATATTTTAATAGGTAAAACATATCCTCTTTAATCTAGTGGGCCCTAGAAGATAGGTACGGTGATTGTAGTGAAATTTGACTTTTAGAATGCATGTGGATGGTTTGTTCTGTGATCATAAAGATGCAGTTGGTAGTTTATTTGTGAAGCATTGGTCTTTTTGGGTAATGACACCTTTGTTTTTTTTTGGGAGTGTGCTCACCTTCCTTTAAAATATCTCATTTATTTTTGTTGTTGTTGCACATCCACTATCCATATTAAAGTGGGGGTGTTTTTGCTTGTTTTTTGAACCTATGTTGTTACCACAATAAGCACCCCAGCCTACCATTAGAGCACAACCTGATGGATAAGAACCTTTGTTGATAGAAAATTATTTTACAAAGATTGTATACCAATGATTTTAATTTTATCTGCAAGTAGACTTAATAATTACTGATGTTGTCCTAGCCATAGAAAGTTCCAAACATATTTCAAACTAGCAAAATTACAAACAATATGATTGATAGATAAAATGCCCAAGGAAAGATCTTGATTACAAGCATTTCCATCTATAAAAAAATCATTTTTTATTTTACTTTTATATTTCTATCTTCAATTAAATCCCTTGCCTTGCTACATTCAATCTTGCCAAATAAGCCTTTAAAGTATTTTCTGAGGCAGATTGAAGAAACAACTTTTATTCCTCGAATAAGTTCATCTCTTTCATACTAGAAGTTTTCTCTAAAGTAAGTTCACTTTTGATGGAGATACAACAATTATGTCTGAATATAGGCTATAAATCAGAGGGAAATGTTGTAGTTGGTTAACAAGCATAGTGGTTGTTTAAAACTAAGGAAATATGCAGAGAATTGTTTTTTCTAAGCACACAATAGACTTACCCATTGCCATAATGTTTAAGGGAACCATTTTAAGTCAAGCTTCTTGGATGATTAATTCCTTGATTCTTACATCAATTAATATTCAAAAGATCTTTGATGGTAAAAATGAGGAATTCCTACTTTGAATGGAAAATAATTTCTTAAGTTTACTTGGGTGTTGTTGATACTGAGCAGGGGTCCTTATGTAGTTAATGGCTAGGTACCCTTATTAAATTTATTTTAATAAAAAGTAGTCTTTTTTTTGGGTTATATTAACATTTTTTATTTATATTCTAAATCATTTGGTTTTATATTGAAAAATGCTTGCTGGAAACTTGGGAAACCTATTTATATTTATTACACTTTTCAAAGTCTAACGACTTCTATTTTAAAGAGTAGTTTATTTACATGGAGATAATATTTTGGGATTTTATCCCAATTTACACAAGGTATGAGATTTCAAGTTTAGACAGTTAATGTTATGCTAGAATCATGTGGAGGTGCAAGATGCCATGGAGGAGCAACTTGGTTATCATAATTTAAAAAATATAATTATATGTCATGTCCTATGAATAGGCTCATAGAGCACCAATTCAAAAAATATTGTTTTGAGAATGCATTTTATGATTTATTTATAGATCATTACTTAGTTTTCCATAATAAAGTAAAACCAAACTCTTCTACAAACTAATTGATAAAGATGTGTAACACTGGAAGAACTGTATGGCATAGTCTGTAAACTAAACTCAATGATTGGGCTTGGCTAAGTGAGATTAAGATAAATATCATGTTTCTAAATCATACCTCAGAAATAGCTACTTAAGAATTTGGAATTAAAATTTTAAGATCCAATTCAAAAAATCATAATAGAAATTATAGCATTTGTTGTAATACTAGTTGTGATAAAAACTAGGATACAAGTTTTGCATAACGTAACAGTTTTGGCACAAGACACCAATACATGAAATATGAGGGGTCAACTTTCAAAATCACGTTAATCCATAGGTCAAGTTAATATTTTTTATATATTGAGTGCAATTGAGGATGTGTCACAATGCTAGCTCAGATTTTATGCTAAGTCTTTGGAGAAATATAGATTTGAACCTTGTTTCTCTTTCCAAACTCTGCATTTAGGATAGATAAACATGGGAAAACTTTAGATATAAATCTTATTATAAATTTATCTCCTCCACACCACTGATTTAGATGCTTACAAGTTAATACTATGTGGCACCATGGTAATGGCTGATAAATTTGAGTAGATAGAAAACTGGTTCACAACTTACAGATAATAAAATTCTTTCATGTTAGATATAACTTAAAATAATCTACTTCAATTGTGATTTTTTTATAAATGCTAAAGTGATACTCTTACATTTCATTATCATTGGCCAACCTCTTAAAGTACTCTTCCCTTGCTTTACAAATTGAAATAAAATGGCCAATATTTCCATCATAGTAATTGTCTTATGAGATTTACTGCTTATGTTTCATTTTTCTCACTATAGAAAATCATGTCATCCTTCATACATGAATCATATATTAACACATTAGTAATTGGTTGTACCCCAAGGAAGAACAAGGTCAATAGATAATTACTTCGATTACAATAAGAATAAAATTGTTATGATGTATGCTTTATGAGAGAAGGTCACTATGAGAACAATGCAGAGACTGCAATCAATGAGTCAAGAGCTCTCAATAATATGGTCTCAAAATTATGTGTACTTTTGCATTTTGTTGAAAGATACAATAGCCAAATTTCTACAAATATGGTCTTTATGTATACGAAATGTAAACTATAGTTCTGGCAGTGGTACTTCTGTTAAATTTCATTACTGTACATGAAAAATTTAATCTTTAAATCATTTATATTTAAAATTTATATTGGTTTTGGCTTATATGACCTTACTTTACTTTAGAGTTTCTTTATTAAATTTTGAGCATCCTAGGATGGTATATTAACATAGTGGGATGCATTACCATTCAACATTCATTACTGCAAGCACTTAGCATATTTTTATGTGCTTGGTTGTTTTAAGTGTGGAGTACATCAGTTTTCATCTAAGCATTGCATAATTTTTTTGGCTTATCTGACCTTACTTTATTGTTTCAAAGTTTCTTTATTGGATTTTGAGCATGTTGGGATTGTATGTTATTTGATTGGGATGCATTACCATTCAACATTCATTATTGCAAGCACTTAGCATATTTTTATGGAATTGGTTATTTTAATCATGGAGTACATCAATTTTATTCTAAGCATTATACAATGTTTATGTTAATTGAATAGGATCCCTCCATTGGCATCAATTACAATTCATAATCTTTTACTGTATATAACAAATGAAAGCTGGAAAGTATGTTGAATATGTTATTTTCTAATACTGTTCTTAGTGTAATTTTTTTTTATTCCAATCATTCAATCTATTAATGTTTATAATTATGATCTGAGTTTTAACTTTTGTAGGTTGTGAACCTTAAAGAGGCAAGAGAATTCTCTAGTAATAAGAAAAACATTTATGTCTTCAAGGTAAGATATTGTCCATTTGGATTTATGTTATTAAACATCTCTGTAGATAAGATCAAGATAAAGATAAATATATTAATGTCCAACTAATGACCACAAAGGTAGGTCAAAGGGATTGTAGATTACAAAAGCGTGTCGGGAACAAGTGAGAAACTGAAAAGGTCTCCAAAAATAAGAAAGACAATGCTGAAAAAAATGGTACAAATCAAGGCAAAGAGAAACCACGCTCAGAGACAAAGAACCAAAGAGCCAAAAAACCATGATCAACCACACTCAGATCTAAATAAAGGAGAAAAAGGAATGAACAACCCCTAAGAATATCTAAACATCAGGAGTGTGAGAATGAACCCTTAGAAAAAAGAACCAGGAGGGGGTCCATCAAGAGTTTGATCCAACTCTCTTAGCATTCAAGGCTAACAAGAAGAAGCTCTGGATAGAATTATGACCTAAAAAAGGGGAGGTAGGATGTATGGTCTATCTCCCAATCCTTTACCTACAAGGAAAAGTCCTCTGTGAAGATTTGGTAGATCTAATCTATCTCCTGATGTCAGGCCTAAAATGGATATGTTGATGAAAACTCGAGGAACTATGGATAGTGTTTCTAAGCCACACTAATAGAAAGAAATAATTCCACTCTTTAAATTTTCATGTGTTTATATGATATATATTTTTATTCTCCACACACTTGTTTCCTTCTCTTCTTTATTAATCTTCACATGTCTCACACTTCAACTTCTATATCTTTCTCAACCTTCTATCTACCTTATATAGACTTCAAAGGCTCTTCACAAAGGAGGCATCCCATCCAATAGGCACCTCTTCACCAAAATATGTAACCATTGATATTTTCATTGACATTTCTATCATCCATCGACATTTATGTTAACACTTCCATCATCCATTGATAATTCTATCAACATTTCCATCGATAATCCCATTGATATTTATTGTATTGATAAGAAACACTAATATTGATTCACCCCCCCTCTCAGTATTAGTGTTGATTATCAATTAGTATTAGAGCATGTTCTTTCAAGAATAGTCTAATTGAATAAAAGGTATATCTCGACAACACACATGGCCAATCATCGATTACCAGAGGGTTTCTCCATAAATAAGGCTCCACTATTCGATGGAATAATTTGTGATTTCTAGAGCATACGAATAAAAACCTATCTAGTGGATCTAGGGTTCAATATTTGGCAATCGGTAGTAATGGGATACACAAATATTCAGACCCCATTTATGGATCAAACCAGAAAGAGGGCCAGTGAAAATAAAACCAAAAATTTAAACACAATGTTATTTGGCTTGTCTAAATTTGATTTTGTCAAAGTTATGCATTATGACATGACAATGGACACATTGGACAAACTACAGAATATCTATGAGGGGGACACCAAAGTGAAGCAAGCTAAGCTCCAAATCCATATAAGGTAGTTTGAGAGTCTAAAAATGATAGAAGAAGAAAATTGTGTAGCCTATCTTCTTCATGTGGATGAAATTATGAATACCATCAAAGGACTTGGTGAAAAAATAGAAGAGCCAATAATAATATAAAAGGTTCTAAGATCTCTCCCCTTACGATTTGATCCTAAGGTTTTAGTAATTGAGGAAATATAAGATCTAAACACATTAAATATGGATGAGTTGCATGGAATCCTCATAACATATGAAATGAGGATAGAAATAGAAAAACCATCAAAGCACAAAGCAACCTTTAAAGCTTCAAAGAAAGTCAAAAATTCAAAACCTAAGTCAAGTGATGAATCCAAAGAAGAAGAATCTCTTTTTGTGAGAAATCTTAAAAGGGGATCTAGCAAGTATAAAGGTAAGATTCTTTTCAAATGTTTTAATTGTAGTGAGATAGAGCATTTCATGGCTAAGTATCCTCATGAAAAATACGGTAATAGTGATGAAGAAGAACATGGTAAGGTTGGAAAGAGAAAAAATTTATACATAAATAACTATAAGCCAAGTAAATATGAAAAAAAGAAAAACTCTGATAGATATAAGAAAATCCTCTACACTAAGGAGAGTAGCTTAGAAGAAGAGAGTAATGAGAGTACTTCAGAGAGTGATAAAGAAAAAACTCTCTTCATGGCAATAGAAACAAATAATGATGAAGACCAAATGTTTCTAGAAGATGAATAAAATATTGAGGATGAAGGAAAAGTGGATCTAGAAGAAGAACTTGTCTATGCCTTGAATGAAATAAAGAGGCTTAAGAAAAAGAATTTGAAGAAAAAATTTCAACTTAATAAATATGAAGAAGAAGGTGGAAATTTTAAAAAAAACATATCTCAAAGATTCAAAGAGTTTGAAAAGATCATTACTAGTCTAAAAACTCAATTAGAAGAGGTGAAAAGAATTGAAGAGGAAATAAGAGATCAACTGAAATCAAAAGAGGTAAATTTTGCTAAGCTTAAATCTGAAATTGTTGATATAAGAAAGGAATTGGATAAGTCTAGTGTTAAGCTGAAAAATAGCTTAAAATCTGAAAAGAGCACTGAGATCATGGCTAAATTTCTTAATATACAAAATAAATCATTCATCAAGACAGTATTGGTTATGAGGAGAAACAAAATATTACCAAGGATAATTCAAAAGATGTTGTTGAATCATCGAAGAAGGAATATAAGATTCCTCAAAAGAATAACATTTTTCAAAAGGATGACAAAGATGAGAGCAAGTGGCATGAGGTTCCCACAAGAAACTTCAAAAGATATTTCTATCCAAGGCAGTCTTACATGATCAGGTATCAAAACTCCTTTTATGGTGATTGTTTTTATTGCAATAATTTTGGTTATAAGGCAATAGATTATCAGATTTAGGCAAGGAATAATTGTTGGAATAAAAGTGTTTATGGTTATTCAAATCATAACTCATTTGATGTACTATCAGATTATAATGAACATGATATTATGTGTTGTAAGTACAACAAATATGTCCATATAACATGATATTGTAGAGGTGTTTATGTAGAGATTCCAAAGTAAACCAAGAAAGTGGATACCCTGGCCAAGCACAAAACAAAATCTACAAAAGCTTGGAAAAAGAAATAAGAGGAAGAGAAAGAGAAATCTATCTCATTCAAACTGATTTTCATGTGCAAAATGAAGAGCAATAGTGGTACATTGATAGTGGATGCTCGAGCCATATGATAGGAGACAAGAGTAAGTTCCACTCTTTGAGGAAAGTAAGCAAAGGAATACTAAAATTTGGACACAATGCTATAACAAGGATAATGGTAAAAGGTAACCTCATTCTAAATGATGGAAAGACAAAAATTGAGAATTTGTTGTACGTTAAAGGGTTAAATCATAATCTCCTAATTGTAAGTCTAATGTGTGATCAAGGACACATCCTCACTTTCTATCCTCAAGGTTGTGAACTAAGGAATGTTGATTCAAGAATATTAGTTGCAAATGCAAATAAAACCATTAATAACTTATATGTGCTCAATGAAGTTGAGAAATAAAGATTTTATATGACACAATCAGATGAGAGTTAGTTATGGCATAAGAGAATGGGCCATATGAATTTTGACAATTTGGTGAAAATAAATAATAAGTAGTGTGTGAGAGACATGCCAAAAATCATGAAACCTTTAAACATCATTTTCAAGCCATGTCTACATGGAAAGCAAACTATATGAAGATTTAAATTAAATGAGTATTCAACAACAAAGCCTTTGGAATTAATCCATACATAATTATGTGGGCCCACAAGAACTCAAATTATAAAAGGTGAGAGTTACTTTATGTTGTTAATTGATGACTATTCTAGAATGACATGGGTTGTTCTTCTAAAGGATAAATATGATGCATTTGAGAACTTTAAAAATTTTAAAGCTTTAATATAAAATGAAATGGATCTAAAGATCAAATTCCTAAGGAAAGATCGAGGGGGTGAGTTCCTCTCAAATGAATTCAATGAATTTTGTGAGGAACATGGAATAGGAAGACAACTCATAGTTGCATGAACTCCACAACAACATGGATTTACTAAAATAAAGAATTGAATAGTTTAGGATATGGCAAGGACTATGTTGAATGAGTCCAAATTATCAGATAGGTATTGGGGAAAAGCATTTAAGATAGCATTTTACATCCTTAATTGAGGAAAAATCAGATTAAATAATACCAAAACACCTTATGAGCTATGGAAAGGTAAACCAACTAAATTTAAATACTTAAGGGTGTTTGGAAGTAAATGTTATATTAAGAGAAATGATGAAGATTTGGGAATGTTTGAATCTAGATCTGATGAAGGTATTTTCTTTCAATACTCCCTAAGGAGTAAAGCTTACAAATGTTATAATAAAAGACTTCAAAAGATTATGGAAAGTGTCAGTGTAAGAGTAGATGATTTCAAAGAACATAAGGTGACCACACAAGTAAGTGATCACTTAGAATAATTGGACCAAAATGAAGTCAAAAAATCAATGGAAGAAGAGGAACGAGAAGATACTAAGACACCATCAAGATTTGTTCAGAATAATCATGAAGAAAATATTATTCTCAGTGATAAATATAATGGGGTGCAAACTTGATAGAGGATTGTAAGTACATATAAGCAAGTTAATTTATCTTTGTTATAAAAAATAGAGCCTAAAAATGTTACAAAATCTAGTAAAGATGAACATTGGGTGAAGACCATGGAGGAAGAATTGAACCAAATAAAAATGAATGAAACTTGGGAACTTGTTCCAAGACTAAAGGACAAAAATGTGATTGACACAAAATGGGTTTTTAGAAATAAGATGAATGAAGATGGGGATATGACCAGAAATAGGGCAAGGTTAGTATGCAAAGGCTATGTTCGAGTATAAGGTATTGACTTTGAAGAAACCTTTGCTCCTGCTGCTCGATTAGAAGGCATTAGAATTTTCTTGGCATATGTTAGTTGTTAGAATTTTAAGGTTTTTTAAATGGATGTCAACTCTACATTTATAAATGGCATGTTAGAAAATGAAGAGATGTTTGTGAAAGAACTTGATGATTTGATTAGTGCATCAATCTTATTTATGCAATCCAAAAATTAGTTACAAGCAAATGGTTACAATAGTTATGCAGGTTATCAGTTTAGACTTTGAATAATTTTAGTAAGTCTTATTACATTATTTAACACCCACTTTTAATGACTAAAATAGAGACAATTCCAAGTTTGTCTCAAAACTTTACAAAAAGAATAAAACTAAGAGGTTTAGTCATTAGATTTGTAAACTATTTTGTATAAGCACGGAAGTGAAGATAAATGTCACTAGAATCAACCAACTATCAAATGCAGTGATGATGTATCTCGATGTGTTTGGTGTGAGCATGAAAAGCATGATTCTTTACTAACTTCAATACAATTTGATTATCACAAAATAGTGGAATAGGTGTATATGAAGGAAGTTGTAAATCAACAAGAATCCGATGTAGCCAAACTACTTCACAACCGATACTAACTTCTATTTTGTATTCTACTTTAGTGGAAGAGAGAGAAATGGTATGTGGAATCTTATTCTACCAATAAAAAACTCTTGAACCAAAAGAAAACATATACTTGGCAGTAGATTTTTGAGTATTAATTGATCCTCCCCAATCAAATTTTGTATAACCAATCAATCTAAAATTTGTTGTCCTCTAATAGAGAATGTCAAAGTAAAGATTTCCTTTGACATATCACAAGACATGTTTTATTTTTGTCTAGTGTACTAGCTTCAGTTGAGACAAACATTGAGAAAGGTAGCTAACAACAAAACATAAATCTGGTCAAGTGGTGGTAATATATATCAAGCTGCCCACCAACTATCTATATAATGATTCATTGACTAGTGATGAATCATCATGAGTTGATAATTTCAGCCCTACCTCCATAGGTGTAGAATCAGAATTATAAACCATCATTCAAAACTTATTCAAAAGAGTAGTGGCATACTTGACCTGAGTAATGAAAATGGAGTGGTCATGTTGCCAAAATTTTACACCCAAAAAATAGTGTAGGAGGCTTAAATTAGTCATATAATAAATAGTGCACAAATCTAATTTAACTTTTTGAATAACGGTGTCTCCACTCCCTATGATGGCAAGGTCATCAACATACATAATGTCATAATCAATGATTTTGACATAGAGATTCAGATTAGATGGACTCTGTCTAAATATAAAATCTTGTACATGCTAAACAATTTTGATGTACTAAGCTCTAGAAGCCTTCTTAAGCCCATATAAAGGCTTCACCAATTTACAAACCAAATGATCATGACCAGGTTCCTAAAAATCTTCAAGTTTCACCATGTATACTTCATCCAAATTGCCATTAAGAAAAGTGCTTTTGACATTCATTTCCAACCAAACTGAGATGTGATAGAAAGAAGTAACCAAAATGTGATCATTTTTGCAGTAGGAGGAAATGTATCCTCATAGTGTATTCCCTCCTATTTTGAAAATCCTTTCACAACAAGATGGGCCTTGTACTTGTCCAAAGTACCATCAACCTTGCATTTGAATTTGTATACCCATTTTCATCTAATGGGTTGCTTACTTGGAGGTAAATTCACCAATGTCTAGGTATTATTTCTCATCAAGGCATCATATTCTAATTGCAATATTTTCTCCCACTTTGGTTTTCCCTATGCATCATAATATAATTGGGGCTTTGAAATAGTGAAAGATTAGAAGCAAGAGAAAAATACATAAGTACTTCATCATCAGTTGAATCCACAACTGATGTTCCTGGTTGTCGATACCATGTATGAGATTGAGGAAGATCCCCCTCTCATACATCCTATAGAGTTGTAATTCCACATGGGTCTCCTTTGTATCAAGGATTCATGTTCTTGTTAAATAATAGATGGAGAAGTGGTTGAATCAAGTCGATGACATTGATACACTAATGGAGTGTTAGCTATAGATTGTTGCACTGAATACTATAAGGGTGTCTCCAAAATATGTAGTTCCTCATCTTTCAGAGGAAGTATAATACTAGAAACTTCTAGATTATCAAATACAACTTGTTGATTACAAACAAAAATGATTCTATTTCTTTTACATCAACATTTTGACTAATGATGATCTTGTTAGTAGACACATTCATTATTCTATATGCCTTATATTGAGTATTATAACCAGCAAAGAAATATCATGCAAATTTAGAATCTAGTTTACTTCTCTATTTCTTAGGAATGAGAGCATATGTAGCAGAACCAAAAACATGAAAATGTGTTACCTCTAGTTTGATGTTAGACCAAGATTCTTATGTAATGATGTTCTCTAAAGCCTTGCAGGGGCTTCTATTTAATATGTAGATTATTGTGTTTACTGCTTCTCCTCATTATTTATACGACATAACTATATTATACATCATGGATTGAGCCATCTCCATGCTTCTTTTGGAGTGATGTTCTCTAAAGCTTTGTAGGTAATTTTGTTTAGTATGTAGACTACCATGTTTACTGCTTCTCCCTAGTATTTATATGACATACCTATGGTGTGCATCATGGATCGATCCATCTCCATGATTTTGCCTTTCAACCACCCCATTCTGCTGAAGAGTGTATGGGGTTGTCAGCTGATGATGAATTCCTTCCTTACCACAATAGTTATGAAATTTATTTGAAGTGAATTCTCCCCCATTGTCAAATCTTAAGGCTATGATCCATTGAATTGTTTGATTTTTTTACCAATGTTTGAAATTTATAAACTCGGCAAAACAGTCAGACTTCTTGTTCAAAAAGTAGACCCATATTTTTATAGAAAAATCATCTATGAACAATAAAAAATTCCTTACACCAAGAATAGTAGATGACTTCCAAGATGGCTCACATAGATCTGTATGAACAATATCAAGGATCCCCTTTGCTCTCCAAGTACCTTCATTGGGAAAGGTTTCTACTTTTGTTTGCCAGCCAAGCAACTTGCATATATATCCTACTTGACTTGGATAGTAGGCAATCCAAGAACCATATTTAATTTTATGAGTTTGGTCAAATATTAGAGATTGAGATGTCTAAATCTCTCATGTTATACAACACTAGAATTATCCTCCATAATTAATGCATTCAAATTGATAGTGGTAGGATCAACAAGTCTATACAAGCCATTTTGCCCAATGCCTAGGGCTATGACTTTATCATTTATGATATCAGACACAATGCATTTCTTTGCTAAGAAATTGATTTTAATGTGAGGGCTTTCAGTTAACTGACTGATTGATAGAAAAAATTTGTTCATCTTAGGTACATACCTAACATTATTGACTATGAACTTTGCAACATTATTCAATATAATGCATATATCTCTTATCCCTTCTACAACATGCTATCTACCATCACCCAAGAAAATTGAATATAAAAAACTTTATTTTATAGTGAAGTTAACATACCAATATTTTCAACATCTAAAATACCATGATGCATGGGAATTAAAAAACCAGTCAATGTTAGTACTCTCATTGGAACATGATGCCATGAGAGCATATTCTTCCTCATATTTAACTTCAACTGCTACCACATTGGCATGCCCTTTTGCCTTCTTGTTATGTGTTAGATCATATTGTCTTTTTCTACATTGTTTTTTAATATGACCAAAATTTTGACAATAATAACATTTTATCTTGAATTTTGGGGAAGATGAAGACATATCTAATTATCTTTTCCATTTCCTTTTGGATTGGGTAGCAAATGCACCTTTTGATTAGGCATAATTGGGCTCACTGAAGTGTGTCTACTTGCATTCTTTTTGAAATAAATATGAACTCACCTAATCAAAAGTGAGAGTGTTACTCTCTGTCATCAGGTGTAAAGCTTCAACAAATGATTTATATGAAGGTGTCAAGCTATTCAAAACAAGAGCCACCATATCATCATCATCCACCTTTTTGTTAATGGTTAAAAATTGGTCATAGAGATCTTTCATCTATAATAAATAATCTAACAAAGACCCTCCTTTTGACTATTTTGTGGAAAATAATAGATTTTTAAAATTAAGTACTCGACTCTTTTTTGAAGTTTGATACTTTTTCTTGAGACTGGTCCATAGTGCACTTACCTGTGCAGCATTCTAGACCTCCAAAATCATGTCATCTAACACAAAAGGTTTCAACAATAGAAGGGCTTCTTTATGATGTTTGTCATAATTGGAAAAATTTGTTGTTGATTGGTGTTCTGTGTCAAGCATTATTTTGTCACAATCATGGAATTCTGTAATCATCAAGACTTTATGACTCCATACATTATAATTCTGCCCAGTTAATTTTTGGGCCTCAAGAAGGATGATATCTTAGATATTGGTTGTTTTTCACTCCAAAAAGTAATTTGTAACCAATAAAATAAAATATTACAAATTTGAACTTTTTTCACTAATTTTGTTCAATTCAAATTTTAACCATTTGGAAAAAATATTTTTAAAAAATTCAAAAAAATATATTAGATGAAGTCATGAGAATTTTATTAGGGACTGTGTCCATCCTCATCATTTATTGTTTGACATTTTATTGCAACCTTAGAGACTGCAAACCTTTTACGACTACAAACTCATTCCCTTCATGATTATTTTCATGCCTTCCTATTGGCATTTTTTGTGCCCTTCCTAAAATGCCTATGTAAAATGACTATAGAGTTTTTATCTTTGTGCCCTTCCAACACTGACATTTTGATTACAATTTTCATTTTGATTCATGATTAGAAACCCTAGCAACCTTCATGACCCATGACCTTGCTAGGAGACTCCACAACTATAAAATTCAAAGTATGTGGATTGATGATGATGGAAATCATTTTGACAACCTTTCTATGTTTTATCTCCATGCATCTATTACCTTAAAACTTTTTTGTGAACCCTTTCATGACTCTTCACAGGATTCATTGTAGGGTGTCACAATGGTGGACAAAAATGTTTGCAACCTATCATGATTTCTCTTCCATGAGATTGTGTCTTATTTTCCACACCTTCAATCTCATATTCCTCTTATTCGTACCCTAAAACTAGGTTTTCCTTGAATGATGAATCAATCGTACCATTTTGATTGCTTCCTCGAGTGGTGGCTCTGATACCACTATTAGCAAATGAAGAGATGTTTGTGAAAGCACTTTATGATTTCATCAATGCATCAATCTTATTTATGCAATCTAAAAATTGGTTATAATTAAATGGTTACTAAAATTATGGAGGTTATCAGTTTAGACCTTAACTAATTTTATTTAAGTCTTACTACATTATTTAACATGAAAAACTAGAGGAAGAAGTTTACATTGAGTAGATGGAAGGATTTTTATTTTTAGAAAACAAGGATGTGTGTAAACTGAAAAAGGCACTATATGGGCTAAAATAAGCCCATCGAGCATGGTACAAATACTTGACACATATTTTCAACAAGGGTTTAAAAGAGGAGTAGTAGATAGTAATCTCGACATTAAGATAGAAATAAATCATCAATTTATTGTTGCTGTGTATGTAGATGATATTATTTTTGGAAGAGATGATAGAACAATGTACCAAGAGTTTTCCAAAAATATGCAAAATGAGTTTGAGATGTCAATGCTAGGAGAGTTTTCATTTTTCCTTGGTTTATAAATTTCTCAATCTGAAAAGGGAATATTTATCTCTCAAATTAAGTATGTAAATGAGATGTTAAATAAGTTTGAAATGGAAGATTGTAAACCAATCAACACACCCATGGTTATAGGATGTAAGTTGAGTAAGGATGATGAGTCTCTCAAAGAAAATCCAACTCTATACAAGTCAATGATTGGTAGCTTATTGTACACAACATCCTCTATGCCAGATATCATGCAAGCAGTTGGTTTAGTTTTACATTTCCAAGAAGCCCCAAAATAAATACATGTGCAAGTGGTTAAGAGGATATTCAAATATCTAAAAGGGACTTTGGATTATGGTGTGTGGTATCCAAGAGGTTAATATTTCACCTTAACAACACATACAGATGCAAGTTAGGTAGGAGACGTGTATGATAGGAAAAACACAAGTGGAGGATCATTTTTTCTTGGTGGAGATTTAGTGTCTTGGTTGAGAAAAAAATAACCTTCTATTTCCTTGTCCATAACAAAGGTAGAATATATAGTAGTAGTATCATGTTGCACATAGGTTATATATATGAAGCAGACTCTATAAGATATTAAGGTAGAAAATGATGATGCCATTTTTATATTATGTGATAATACTAGTTCAATTAATATTTCAAAGAATCTAGTTATGCACTCTAGAACTAAGCATATTCTAATCAAATATCATTACTTAAGAGAGCAAGTAGCTGAAAAAATTGTTAAGTTGGACTACGTCACCACAAAAGAGTAAGTTCCAACCATGATCATCTTGTAATTATTGGGATCTAAACAAGAGCCTTATTTTTATATCAGGTGAATAATGTGATGTGACCAAGAGGGTGATAAACCTAAACAAACCATGTGGTTGAAAATATCAACCAAAAATATTTCAAAAGATTTAATACCATGTTTAAAGAACTTGGTTTAGAAACCTTATTCATCAGTTGCATTACTACTATTCATCACCCTCGACACCTCTCTAATGTTCTTGTATGTGAATAAGTGAAAAGAAGATGGTGGAGAAGCAACATGGATTTGAGGTTGGCTAGTAATATCATAAAGAGTAGATGTGGGATTAAGCTTAGTGAGGGGAGGGTGGAGAATGTCATGGGAAGATGGTACATCAAAAGAGTTTGAGGGAGTGGATGTAGGAAGCCTGTAAGATTTGTGTCCTTTGAGAAATAAGGAGGCAATTCTTACATCGAAGAAGGCAATGATAGGATGATTTTAAGGCTATGTAAGAGGGGTGGGAATGGAGGAAGGCATACCAAAACTAGAGGTGGAGGTTCTAAAATCATCATCATACCACTTATTCATAGGACAAGATCTTTTAGATTAATGGGAATTAAATGTAGATCTATTTTAGATAGGAAAATATTTGAGGGAAGCTTCCCAAATAATGGAGGAAATATGTGTATTTGGGAATAACACAAACAAGCCAGAAGAATTGGGGTTCTGGAGGTAGAAGCTGATAGATGTGAGAGAGGAATATGTCAAGATCCCCATCATCAAACTAGAAAGTGGTATACTAAAAGAGGGTGTTGTAACAAGAGGGGGGAATTTAGCCTGGAGGGAAAAAGAAACAAGAGCATGTTCTATAAGAGAACTGGGGAAAATGGACAAATGATGGATGAAGGGTAAAAGATTATGACTAGATTAGAGTAATATGACAATTTATGCCAATCCTTTATGTCCTAAAGGGAACATATTACAATGTAGTTATGACTATTTGCTCTTATACCCATGAATGACTTTGATATTGTGCATGGCTGTCCTTTCTGATGAAAAATGTACTTCATATCAATTCTATAGAAATTGAAATGGGATTCACTATCTATTGACCTTATTCCTCATCCAGATATGTTTAGTGATGAAGGCTTGACACATGGAAAGAATAGGGATGATGATGATGGTGCTAAGAGGTTGTCCTTTGGTGGTGAATGGTTTCTTGACAACATTTTAGGGCAAGCCTATGTATATATGTTTTGTCTTATTTATTTTAATAGGATTTTTGAATTGTTCACATGATTTTTGAATTGCATTATTGAAGGATCTAACTGAAATGAACCCAAAAAAAATTGAGCGTCCCTTCTTTCAAAATTTACAATAGAAGGTGAAATGGTTTATGACCTAAAACTTGATTTTGTGTGACCTAACACCCTATTTACATGCATGCAACCCTTAGTTAGGTTAATTACCCCTAGAATATTCTATAAGGAATATTATTTCCCTAGGGAGATCCTTATACAATTTGGGGTGTATTGATATATGATCTATAGCAATATATCTAGAATTTCATGGTAGCAGACACCTTCTCAATAGGACCACCTAGGTGTCTTTATCCTACCTAAGTGTTTGACATTCATAGAATCTTGATATAGGCTATGGTAGTCAACTTGCCCTTCTTTGAGCTTCGGATAGCTAAGTTAAATACTTAGGATGAATTAGGAATTTACTTCTAAGTCAAGTTCATAACATAGTTCTATCTAATTCAATCAATGGCATTTATTTGAATACACTCTTAAGAGTCAATTGAATTTTTACATACTTGATGTATGTGAAAGGCCATGATGGTACCATCCTTAATTTTAACTCATTGTACCATGATCTATGGTTACAAGGTCATCACACTTCATGCCTTCACTTTAAAAAATAAATTAATTGATTATAATTCTTTCCAAGTCAATATTGTTTATGATCATATATGATACGTTTAACTTATAGTGGAAACATACTCTTATTACACTATCCTATAAATAGTCTTATAAAGATTTATATGTCTCTAGTATTATTTACGTGTCACTTGGTCATTATCATAAGAATAATAAAATTATGCCACTTTATTTTAAAATTGTAAAATCTATAATCCTTTGATGAATCCATTAACTTTTGAACTTTGTTCCTCTAGGAATATCAACACTGATTGTACTTATTTAGAAATTTTAACAATCATTGTTGTGTCATAACTAAAATACTAACAAGCCTATATAATCAACTTACGCATGATTTACTATATCCGTTAGCTTCTAAAAAAGTGAACTCAATGAAGGCAACCTCTTTGTCATTATATCTCACTATGCATATTTATACTCAAATATTTATATGCATTAGTTGAATAAAAATAATATGGACTAAAGTTAGAAAAACAACTACTAATATTATTATAACTAAATTAAATTACAACTGAGGAATTTGGGAGACTTTATTATAACCCATAAATTAAAATAACCACTTTAATTGAGTTACCACCTAAAGAGGATGATATAAACTCATCAATATGATAGAAAAGAAATGATGTTTGTAACTATTTTGACCCAAATTCATTAATAACTAAAAGAAATTAAGAGTTCTCCTTTTGAAGATAAAACATAATTAATTTGACTAGATACAATTTCATTGAGTAAAGATTCTAAAGATCTTAGTAATAAATCTTGTTATACTTAGCAATTAGAATTGCGTTTGTTTCTCATGATAATGGTTTTAATATATAACTAAATTGAATCGTAGTATTGTAAGCAACCAATTCATATACTAATTTCATTGCTTTACACAATAGAAATGCATTCAAATCATATCACTAGTTATGAAAATGAAGGATCATCCGCCTATTAATAATATGTAAGCCAAAGTAAGATGGAAAAATATTTTGTATAAGAAGTAGAATAACTATTAATAAGGATGGAACTAAGTGCCATAATACCCTAAAGAAAATGCACTTGTAGGTAGTCCTTAGCAATTAAATAGTATACTGAACAATCTAATTTGCAGCAAGTGTAAGAATGTGATTGAAAGTTATAAATAGTTGCATCATAGTAAGGAGTGTAATGCCAATTAATAATGACTATCAATTAATGATAATTTAAGTAAGAATAGTCATCCTTATCAATCAAGGTATAGAATTTACCTATTTAACAAATCTTAATTTATTTTCAATTATCTAATTGCAACATATAGTACCTATGAAGGTACATTCATTTATTCACCTTAAGTATCCAAGTTCCTATAAACTAAAAGATTATACAAGAGTTAATACACATTTATACTTATACTAAGCAATAATAACATCTAGTTATATCATCATATGAATGCATTCATAGTTGATAGTCACTAAGATTCATAACACAATTCAAGAATTTAAAACATAATAACACGACTAAAAGTAAATTTCCAATCCAAAGATCTAATAGATCAAACAAAGTATGCAAGAATATTTACTCAATACAACTAAAATTTAGAATTGTAGTAACTAATTTCATATGATACAACACAATGAAGAGAGATATAAATCATATAGTAGTATGAAATGTTTCCATTTGGAATATTAAACAAGTTAAATTATGCATTACAAAACATGTTACATCAAGAGCATATATAATTGATTAATATCAAAAAGTACCACAATCTTCCTCATATGAGCCATCCTATCTTGACATGTATTATGAGTCCCCCAATTGGTAGCCCTTACCACCCCCAAACATCAGCTAGGAGGTGGAGTCCAGATTTTGAGACTTATGGGATGTAAGCAAGGATAATAAGGGAAAAGAGCCTTAACTTGCACCAGTTACTAAAATTTCAAAAAAAAAAACACTAATAAATAACCTTGGAAATATTGGTATTCAACTGAAGGAGTTTTATAAGTCAACTACTTATTCAATTGACCTCATTCTTCTTTCATCACATATTACAGGTAACCCAAGATTAAAAAAATAGAACCCTTATTCAAATGAGATGTAGTCATAATAAAATAATTGAGAGTTAAAATCATAACAAACTGCTAACGTTTTAAACATTTCACTATTTTTAACTAACTGACCAAATATTGACATTTAGTCACTTACAACAGTGTGCTATTGTGACAAAGTTTCCAGATTTAGTTATCATATAGCTGGTTCAAATTTAATACCAGGAAATCACAAAATTGTACAAGCTTAACAATTACCAACAAATAATTTCCTAACCCCAGGTATACACTAATGAATTATTTAAACAATTGTAATGTCCCCAAATTGAGATAATGATGAAAAAGGAGGGTTTTCCAACAAAATCTTAGCAAACCCAATCCAAACTGAATTATAAAAACTTAAAACCAGCCAACCCTAGTTGGAAAAATTATATGATATCCAAGCAAAAGCACATCCAAAATAACTCCACAAATGGATAAAAAATATTATAGAATAAAGTACCTTTTTTGGATCAAATAACTTGACAAAGCAGCTAAAAATACCCCTTGAAAATAATCTAATTTTTTATTGAATGTAAAGCTGCATTTTTCACCCTTCAAACACTTCAAAAAGCTTCACAAGTGGGTTGCCACACCTCAAAACAAAAGTAGAAATAATTCTGAAAATTATCCCTTAGAATTTGCCCACCAATTCATCTTCCATAACTCTCCAATCAAGTTAGCCAAGTGCCAAAATTATTATAATAAATGTTGGAATATTTTAGGGCCAAGAATGTCCTTTCATGCATGCAAATGATCCACACAAATCAACAAATGATTTAAAGAAATTATAAAAATTATCTCAACCTTAGAAAAGGGTTCTAAAGACCAAATTGACCTCTTGTGATGGGTTTCCAGCATCCCAAAAGAGGTCACCACCCTTTAAAATGATTTCAAGCTTATCCTAGGGCTCCTCAACTGATTTTGCCCACCTTTTTAACCTACAATTTGAATGTTTTCAGCTTTTCTAAGGATTGTACCAATTCCTTGATGAAGTTGGTGTCTAAAGACACCTTTTTAGAACCTCTTGCATACACTTATACATAATTATGGCATAATTACAGCCCTTGAAAAGAGATTCCATGGTATAAGGATGGAGGTTTTCATCCCCAAACTCCTTGGTGCACTTGAAGGTTTTCATCCTCAATTCACTTATTCAAGCTTGACATACTTGCACAAGATTTCCAATATTAAATTTGCATAATCTTAACAAAAGAGTCCTCCCTTACCTTCAATATGCCTCCTCCAACTGTGGCACCCAAAATTAGGAAGGGAGAGTTATTTTTTTCTTTTTATAAAAAATATATATTACAAGCTTCCTTATAATATCACTATAAAGTGACCTTTTAAAAAAGGTCCCAAAATTAGATAATAAAGTGCTTTTACAAAAAATAACCTTACATCTCACCAATGTCCCCTTTTTACTTTATGTCACCTTAGCTATTGGGAATGTATAAACTAAGGGTCTTATCCCAATAATTAGCTCGAAAAGGAGGAAATTACAATAATAAAGTGGCATATTAAAGACTTCATCCAAATGCATAATGCTCCAAGTATTGAAACCCAAATACTAACATCAAGTATTTACTAAAAACCCATCAAAATTTAGGCACATGCAACACCAGATTAGACAAATCAACTTCCCAAAAATCAAAGTTAGGGTAGCAACAAAATCCCACAAAGTGGTTAAAAAAATGACCAAAAATAATGTGTAATGTTGAACCAATTGATTTATTCCAGTAGGATTATAAAACAAAAATCTAGAGATAATATTATGCCAAAATTTTGACTGAACCAGATAGTTTTAAAAACCCAGAAAAACCTAAGCAACTAGAAACTAAATTTTTAATAGCCCATTTGAGAGAGTAACAAATTTTTAACAATTTAAATCCATATGCAAACCCTTTTAGGTTCATCAATAAGTCATACAACTCCCTTATGAACCTATAAGTATTTTTTGAAAAATATACTTGCCCTCAGAAATAATAATAAACACAACATTCTTTATAAGAGAATAAGAAAAATGCAGAACTTTTTTTTCTATATCTCAATGGAAGAGGAAAAAAATTGTGTTTACTTTCCCTGGCCATGCCCTCCTTTTCAGCCTTGGCCCCAAACAAGTTGATTCTCTCTCTAGGCATGGTTTTCATACCCCTTAAATCTTTTCCTTGTTGCTAACATGCCCTTGGAGTTTCTATTTCTTCCCCAGCCTTATGTATGCCTACCTTTCTCTCCTCCTCAACTATCCCCATCGCCAAACAAGAAAATTAGCATTGGGGGTCGAGCTAAGTTCCCCCCAAGTCCACCAAAAATTAATGCATGATTATATTATCGAATGACCCAAAAAATTGCAATGATAAGTTTTTGATTTGGGGTCAAAGTCCCACGAACCCATAGTGATCATGTCAAATCTAATTTGTCAAAAATAATGTTGTTATTTTTTTACATATATATTGAGCTTTAATTGGCCCCTAGCCATATATATTTGATACAAAAAACCAATCATCATGCAAAAGCATAGCTAAAATCAGGAACTAACAAGGCCATATAGAGAGGTGAGCTAAAATAAAAGCTAAAAAACATAGAAAAAATAGTGACTAATAAAAAGGGTTCCAAAACCCCAGTGAGGCCCATAGGTCAACCAACAAAAAATGGAATACAAAAATCCTAAAAGAAGAGATAACTAAAAAACTATCTGCTTACTCAAGGTGAAACCATGTCATTCCGGTCATCGACTAATATAATTTACTTACCTTTAAAAGCCATGGTAGAGACCTCACCTTTCATAGAGTGCTTGAAAACCTAAGGATTTACCTTGCACCCACCCATGGATATAACTATTCTATTACTATTCAACCTACCCTACATCACATATGATGTGACTCTTCTTGGCATTTTGGGGAGCCAAAATGGAGCAACAATCTCACCCCGAGTCACCAACTTTACCAACAATTTAACTGCCTCTACCTTTTCCTTGTTATGTCTATACTCATATTGAGTGATTTCCAAAATTGGGATTTCAATGTGTGTCATAGAGTCAGAGACAAAAAGTGCCCCTATGAAGAGTAAAAAAAATGAAACTTTTGATGAAGTTATTAAACAAAACTTATTAGGAGCATGAAGTGGGTCTCCAACATGTGGAAAGATGAAAAAGTGACCCAATCAGTTTGATCTATGCTGATGAAATGCAATTTAGGTATAAGACCTAAATCACATTTTTTAATGTTCTCCAGAAGGCCACAACAGTGCTCTGGTTTGATGAAAAATAGGACTAGATTTGAAACTACCTTAACATCAGAAAGTAGAGCCATCAAATTTGAAGCAAACATTACCACCACTTCCAATTTAACATGGTTGTGGATGCCCTATTCTAGGTATTACTTTTCCAAAACCAAAGAAATTACCTAGAATATTTCCTCAACAGGTACCCAAAAAATATTCTTTAGTCTTGCTCGAGATATCCCCCATAAAATCCATCTCCTAGATAGAGCTACCACCATAGACTATAGGAGTAGCCAAGGTGAGTTCAATACCACAATTCATGGTAGAATTCTAAATGCACTATGGAGGAGAAACCCATCACCTCAGTATAAAACCAGAAGATAAACATCCATCATTCAACATAAGAGCATCATGCCAAAATGAATCCAATTAATGCAATTAGGTACCATCATAAACACTTTGCAAGACATACATGCTACGAGATCACCGTCAAACAAGCCAATGAGTTGTCATTCATGGTAATTATGGTGGTAGTCATACCATATAGATGATCATTAAAAATGATTAATACAAAATTTTATCCCAACCAAAAAATTTGCCAACCAAAATTTTAAACTAACTAGATAGAAAATAAGTATTTCCAATAGCCTAAATTTATACTTTTTTATTTTGTTTTTTAGGTTTTTTAAAAACAAAACAAATTAAAAGGTAATATAGATTAAACACCCAGGTCAATGAAGACTAAGAATGGAAAATCTTTCCAATTTTTATGTAGATTGTCCATTCTACTTGTTTCAAGTTGGTCAATGCCATAATTGGCTAGCAAATCGGAAACAACATTAGCTTCTCGATAACAATGCTTAGACTCCAGGGAGGAAAATTTATTTAGCCTATCCCAAACACTAGATAGGATATTTTCAAGTTTTTAATATTTGGAAACTTTTTTATGAAACACAAAAATAATGATCTAAGAATCCCCTTTAATTATCAGCTTGTCGATATTACACTAGAGTGCAAGCTCAATCCCAAAAATTAGATCATATGCTTCTGCTTCATTGTTAGTACCATCTATAAGTTTTCAGGACATTGCCCTAATCAAGGATTTATTGTAGTCATAAATGATATAGCCAACCCCTGATGCATCCAAATTTCCTTTAGAAGCACCATCGAAATTCAACTTGAACCACCCTACTGGTGAAGGAGTCCAAGAGCTCTTATCATGTCTTACTTTATTACCTAAAATTATTGTTGACCCATTAATGGGTAAAATTAATGTTATTATTACTAATTCAACTTAGGAGACAAATTATTTAGGGTCCCTTGCTAAGATATTTAAGGAAAATGGCATGAGAGGTGTTAGGACAATATCAAGGCACACTTGAAGATATCAATAAGGTTTAATAATATAGTAATAATAATTTTAGATTCAAACCATGACACTTGAAATCCCAACACTAAACAAGGATAAGCAAGGAATTAACATTGTCAAGGCTCATACAAGAGTGAAATAAAGTATGCATTGACAACAAAGATCTAAACAACAACCAAAGCGATCACAAAACAACAAGGTAAAGGATAAACTAAAATTACTGCATACGTGACAACACAAGCAATCTCACACATCATTAAAATAAACAAAGTGAAGATGAAGTAGAATACATGATAGAAAAGTGTATAAGACAATCAAAAATAAAATAAATAATATTAATATAAAATAGACAGATTGTTGTAAGTACTTATGGCTCAATATAATAGCCCTTTTTATCTATTAGTTGCCTTTATTCCTTATCCCTCAATTGCCAGAATCCACCACTAACCTAGCTCATTTTACCTATACCCACACCCACAAATAGCATCTATAGTACCTATAACTTATCAAAGCTAAATTGAATAGCATCATGTAGAAAACCAAATATCAAAACCAAATTAACACATACAAAATAAACTCTAACTATAACATTTTGTCCAATATCTAAAAATAGATTAAATTAATGGTTTCAAGTATAGATGAATAGTGTAAAATCAGTATTCCATGAGAATGCATTACCCCAAAAATTCTGATGTTTCTAGGATCAGGACATCCCCAAGATGTGGGGACTTCAGGGGGGCATCCCCTAGCTATTCTACCACCTCTACCATGAACCTCTGCATTCCCTAGGATGTTTCCTTCTGAGATGGGACATCAATGAAATCTAGAATAAATTGCATTAATTGAATTAATAAAATCACTACAAGAGATGTTTATTTATACAATACTAAATTAGATTAGATCTCCTAATCTGTCAGAGATTACAACTAATCACACTTAGGAAATACTCCACCTAACTAGCCTATGTCAATCAAAGGTGTAAATTACCTTGAGACAGTTATTAAAAATCTAGGATAAATTAATTATTCTAACATTCCCCCTTTAAATTGATCATATCTTAAAGATAAGAAGAGAGAGAATGTATGAATGCCTCAAACTTATCATGTGCAAGTGACTTTATGAAGACATTTACACACTAATCTTGATTAGGGTAATATTAGAGCTATATGTTGTGCTGCTGAACATGTTCATGTATGAAATGAATTTGAACCTCTATATGCTTGGTTCTCCCATGAAATACTAGATTGTGAAGAGGATGTAGAACACCCTAATTCTCATAATTTAGAACTATAGGCTGAGTCTATGGAACTCTAAGCCCTAAAAGAATCTGACGTATCCATATCACTTCACAAATAACTCTTATTGTAGCATGATATTTTTCCTCTATGGAATATCTAGAAACATAATTTTGCTTCTTACTTCCCCATGAAATTAGACCAGATCTTATAAAGAACTCAAATCTAGAAGTGGAGTTCCTATCATCAATAGAAGCTACATGATCTGCATCTATGTATCTTATCAATAAAAACTTATCATTCCTCTTATATTCTAGGCCATACTCAACTATACCTCTGGTGTATCTCAATACCCACTTTGCCACTTTATATTGTGCCACCTTTGGTTCTTGCATGACCTAAGAAAGATAGCTGACAATATATCTAATATATGGCCTAGTATATGTCAAGTAAATGAGACTCCCAATCAACTATCAATAGAGAATTACATTTACTTCTAGGGATGGATATGTACGAGATAACTAAATTCTTGCTTTCATAGGTGTTGTAATAGGCTTGCATTTCATCATCCTAAATTTCTCAAGTAATGTCTTCGTATACTTCATCTATGAAACAAAAATGTAATGTTCTTTCTACCATACCTCCAAACCAAGATAATAGTGTAGTAGCTTGAGATCTATCATGTCAAACGATAGCTTGAGATCATTCTTAATTACATCAATCATCTTCATTATGCTATTAGTGATGACTAGATCATCGACATAAACAATCACTATAACAACCTCCCCCCATAATCTTTGAGGTAGAGGTTAGATCATATGGACTCCTATTGAATCCATGTTGTATGAGATGTTCATCAATCTTGATGTACCAGGCTTAAGGAGCTTGTTTTAGCCAATAGAGAGACTTGATAAGCCTACACACTTTTTATTCATGATTAGGTGCCACAAATCCTTAATGGTGAGTCATGTATACTTCCTCTTTCAAATAGCCATTGAGAAAGACACTTTTTACATTCATTTGATGGACTTTCCATCCAAACTGTGCAGCCATATCAAAAACCATTTTGATAGTCTTTATCTTAATTGTGGGAGTAAAAGTCTCCTCATAGTCTATGCCTTCCTTTTGAGCATACCCTTTTGCAACAAGACTTGCCTTATACTTATCAATACTACTATATGCTTTGTACTTGGTCTTAAAGACCCATTTCCATCTAATAGGTTTCTTCCTTGGTGGAAGATCAACAAGCTTCCAAGTGTTATTCTTCATCAGTGACTGATATTCTGCATCCATGGCATATTTCCAAGGTATAGATTATAGGGATTCTATTACTATTGAGGGCTCATATGTTTCTTGCACAATGCTCGTAAGGGTCATATTAACCTCTTCTTGAGCCATTCTTCAAGCCTTCGATCTCAAAGTGGATTTATCTAGTACTCTATTCAATTTAGCATCTTGTATAGTAATTGTATACCACTTGTGCATATGCTGAACTATAGGTGGTGGTGTTGGAGGTCCTATTTGACCATCTTCCTTTTCAATTTCACCATCATTATTTGAAAATATTATATGACTTTTGCATATATCATATGTCTTTTCTTCTTAGGAACATGCATATATGCCTTGCAACCAAAAACTCAAAAGTGAGTTACCTTTGGTTTATTCCTTATCCAAGCTTCATGTGGTGTGATTCCATCAAGAGCTTTGGTGGGTGACCTATTCAACAAGTATACTATAGTGTGACAAGCTTCTACCCAATATGTATTAGGCAATTTTGCATCCTCAACCATGCTATGAAACATTTCCACAATGACTCTGTTATGTTGTTCTGCAACTCCACTCTACTGAGATGAATATGGAGCTATCAATTGATGATTGATTCCATTCACTCTAAAATAAGCTAAGAATTCTTTACTAGTGTATTCCACCCATGATCTAAGTGGAGGGTCTTGATTTTCCTACCATTATCATTTTCAACCATGGCCTTTAACCTAACCCAAGAAAACCTTCAACCTTAACCATTTTTCTTAGACCTCTTTTGGTCTTTAAGCCTCATAACCTTGCCTTTTCACCCAAATACCCAATCAACCTAGCAACCTAAAGTCTAACCAACCTAAAACCACCTAACCAAACCAAAAACCAACCACCATTGTAATCCAACCAAAGTCTAGCAACCATCACCTAACTAAATTTGTGGAGACAAGTGGAATCATTTTATTTCATTTTGCCTACTTAACCATCATCACTCTAACATCTTTTCCATGTCTAATCTAGTGTCAAAAATTAATTTGGGGACATATTCAATCCTAATTAGCTCAAACCATTTACATGTAAGTGTGGATCTATGGCATATTAGAACCTAAGCCCCTCAATGCTTTGCATTCACATCTCATTCTTTTGTTAAACCAAATTCTTAGTCATCTTGTGTCTAACTTAAACTTATCCCTTGTTTTCAACCACCTTCATCTCCCTAGTTTAAGGATAACTGATTAACATAGGATCATGTGATTATCCATCACAACCTTAGCCCAATCCTAAGCATGGGTACGACATCTCTACCTATGGCATGATTCTCATGGACACTTTTCATCCCTTATAAGATGAATCCCCATGGTCATTATCACTTAAACCTCTTTTGCTCATTATTAACCTTCTTATGTTATGGTTTTGCCTCCATAAAGGAAAGCCTTTCATCTTATATAGACTAGTCCATGTCTAAACTAGCATAACATTACAATTTGGGATACTAAATATCACCTCGGTCAAAAATCTCTAGCATTGCAGACTACTCCTTTAAAGGACAACTTCCCAAAACTACCAAAATTTGCTTAAAAAGGTAGATTGCTCCCTTGAAGGACAGTGATCACACATAAACAATGTCAAAGCTTAGACCATTCCCTTGAAGGATGAATAAACCACACATTTGTCAAGAAAGCAATCACATGGAAGCTTCTCTCATTGATCAGCATCCCAAACCCATCAAATAAAAGCATTAAAAACCCCAAAGTCAAAAATAAAAAACAAAGTAATCCCAAAGAAATCTTCCATCATATTTTTCACAACATTTGTAGACATATCATATCGATCAGTCTATACCAAACTTAGAATAGGAACTTGTATATAATGGTTCTTAGGTCACCTACAAAAGGGGAAAATCATCCCCATAAGAAGGTTACACTACCATCCATTTGCCTACCATTCATCTCCACCTTTTGCCCTCTACCAAATCAAGGGATTTTGAGCTTACTTGACTCTACGTGATAAAACTACTTCTTTTAACTAATGAACTAACACCAATGAAATGCATGAAAGGCGCTTATGTTTTTAAGCCCACCCATCTTGCCATTTTGGTCTTTACCAACAAGAGCATTTTAACCTCCTCCTACTTTCATGACCACTTGCAAAGGTGTATATCTTCCCTTTTTAGATTCATTAAAACCCCAACCAAACTTCTTTAAATAATAAAGTATAACCATAACCATACACCTATTTAAGAGCACCTTATTCTCAACCAACTATACACCCATTGGAGAACACATTATTCTCCACCACCTACCTAACCAACCAACCATACACCTATCAGAAAGCACCTTATTCTCCACCACCCAACCAACCAACCAACCATGCACCCATCAAAGAGCACCTTATTCTCCACCAACTAACCAAACCAATTAACCCCAACATGATCACTTTAGCCTATCTTTTGCACTTTTTGTGACCTAACTTTGCCTTGGTCATTTTGACTACATCAATTACCTTGCCATATTTGATGAACTTATGCTACATTGATGAACCGACCATTTAGGTGCCTCATAGCACAACCCTTTGCGGTCCTAACACCTGCAACCATTTTTGTCTTCTTAGGATCACATCCTACCTTGGATACCTATAAATACATTGACCTTACTAAGGAAACTTGAGTTTATAGGAGTAACCCATATCAGCTATGCCTAAAATTGTGGCCATGTTACCTTGTCACTTGTCCTTCTAATGCCAATCTTATTTTACCAAATACCTCAACTGTGAAAACTTAGTCTATGAGCGATATATGATATCGCACTTAGTCATATTTTATGCACCTATTTGCACTTAAATTCCCAACCAACCAAACCAACCTTATCACCCACCTATCCAACTTATCGAACCTACGGCCTATTCTGATTTCTCAGGCTCACCCAATTTTTGGACCCCTAATAACATGACAACCTTTTGCATGGTGACTTGAGTTTATAAGTGCACCCATATTAACTATGCTTAATGATATGGCCTGGTTCACTTGTCACTTATCCTCCTCACAGAAACCTATTTTACCAATCCATCCATCTTACCCATTTTATCATCTACTTATCCACTTATCAAACCCATACGTAATTCCATTTTACTTCATCGATTCTTGGTTTGAGGGGGAACACCTCCTCCCATACTTGGGGCATCCAACCTTCTACTAACTTTTTGTTTTTGTTTTGTAGCTTACTGATACAAACTATGCAATAAAAAGGGGTAAAATGTACACATTATAAAACCATACACTACATCTCTAAATGTCACATTAACCTTTAAACTACCCCTTGGCCCCCTTTGGGATAGATTATCTACCAATTCTTTATTTATTACCGTCAGACCACTTCTCAATGCCATTAACCACCAATCATTAGTGGAATTGGCTAAATTTAGTTAATTTTGACTATGTCCCTTCGACCATGTGTGACAATTAGCCCTTGATTACCGATGATCAGTCTTCGACTATTGATGGTCAACCTTCGACTGCATATAGTGGTCAGCCCTCGATCGCTAATGATCAGCCCTCGATCGCATGCAACGATCAACCTTGACCACTGACGATCATTGTGTAAATCATTTTAATCAAAACAACAAGCTTTAAACACCTTATAACCTCCCTATTTCTTCATCCCTATCACTATACAGAGTTAAGAACAACCTGACCACACCTGAAACACACCTTAATAGTTTAGCATTTCTTTTAATTCTATTTTGTTAAAACACATTATTTCTTGAAAAGTATTTATTTATTTTGATCAATTACTTTCATTTATGTTATGCAGTCTTTCTTATCAACAAATTTATCAACATTAATTTTTTTTAAAAGGTGGATTGACAACCTCTAAGGAAGTCATGTACTTCTTGGATCTAGCTTACTAGGCAATCCACCCACCTACTTAACTAATCAACCATTTTTTAGTGTCTTTCTTATCTATAAGTCATCCTCCCAAGACAAAGAGGAGTATCTACAACCGTCTAGATCACATAGCACAAAACCAAATCCATGTTCTACTAACCTCACCCTTATTTTGAGTTTTACAACTTTCTTTCTAAAGAAAATAAGCAAAATTTAAGTGAAATAGGGGAGGTGATAATTTTAGAGCCCACTCAGGGTGCTTTTCATAGAGCAATGGGTTTTTCTAATTACATAAATTTTGGTTTTATTATCTCCAGATTTGAAAACTTATCTTCAATCCTCTTATCCTTTATAGATGGTTTAGGAGAAATATTTGTAGTCTCTTCTTTTTTTAGGGGGCTTTGTTATTTTGGAAATTTGAAAGATGAGAGGTTGAATCTAGTGGATCTGATTTTGATACTTCATCCAAAAAGGATTGTAGATTGGCCTCTACCAATTCTTTGTGTTTTCAAGGGTAGGGAAAATGGGAAATGTGGTTGGTTTGGTTAGCCATACCCTTAGAAGGAGGGGGATCTCTAGATTTTTGGTGTTTAGAGATATTTTTTCCATGGTTTCTCTATCTAAATTATTTGTGGTGCTCAGTGGATGTGTTAAATTTAGGGATCCACCTTTGAAAATATTTTATTTTTGGCATACTGAAATATTCAAAACAAGTTTTTTTGGGTTTGAAAGGAAAGTTAGGATATGAACTTGTGTCATACTTACCTTATGTCTAACTTGTTTTCATTTGTAGCATGTGAATAGGATACATTCATAATCAATTTCCTCTTTCCATGTGCCCAAAGAAGAGGTGAGTCAAATTTCTTATAGAATAGGAGTAGCCAATTTAACATTGATACATATCATTGCATACGTTGAAGATTGTTACTCTCTGGTTACTTGATCTAGGCAGATGGGGTCTCTAATGATTTCAGCGATTATCTTTAAAATTTATTCGTTATAAAATTTAGACAAAAATTTATATATCCTAATCTAAAGAGAGACTTTTGAAATTAATTCTTCTGTAGGATTGAAGAGGGGCATCCAAAATCTTATATATAATCCTTGGTTTTTAAAGAATCATGTGAAGATTTATCTCTATCAATCAGATATTAAAAGGTGCGTTAAAAATAACCTTTAGTGAGCTAACAAATCCCTAGTTGTGAATAATATTTTTAATTCTGGGTTATCCAAGGCTTTAGTTCTTCATTCATACACTAAGCACCAATAAATTTGTTGATTACATCTTTATCTAATAGGTTAGAGGTGATTATTACCAACTTGTTGCTTATCACTCCAAGTAGACAAGTCTCCCTTTCTATATACCGATATACCAAACCTTTCTTTATGCATGCCCTTCTTTTATACCCATCATTACAGAGAAGAAGCTTACCCTTTTTGTATACCTAGTGGTACAAGAAAGAGTTGTTAACATATGAAAAAATCTGATACTTGGTACCTAGATAGTATTGAAAAGGGTTTGTCCAATCACTAGGACCTACTTAGATGGATTTTTGCATATGTGCATGTAACTTCACTATATACCTAGAAATACCATCAATTAAGATTTACGCCCTTTGATTGTAATGAATGGGTAATTAAGGGGAAATCTATGAGTGATGTTCCATAATTTTCCCCAATGATTTAAAGGGTCGATGCCTAGACGTCATTATTATAGCTATGTTAGGTTGTATATGCAGTAACTCAAGCACGACAACATTAACTATAAACGTGAATCAGAGGCATAGCATGATCAAAAACTATGTTGAGTTTTTAAAAAAACTCATGAATTTGTGCAATACAATATTTTATAAGAGAAATTTACAATGCTTTTTCAAAAAAATCACTTGTTTTTTATTTTGGGCTCTTTGGCCTCTTTTTGGCAAAATATATATATATATATATATTTTAATTTGAACTTTTCCTTTTTTTTTAAAAAAATAGTACATTTGCCACTAATTTAGTTAGATATAACTAAATTTAGTAGATTTGGCTTCTTCCCTGGTGGAAGATCTACAAGTTGTCATGTTTTATTTTTCATCAGTGAATTATATTCTGCCATGTTTGTTATCCATCATTTGAAATTTTCTTGAGCATTGTCTTGACATATTTGAGCTGAGATACAAAAATATGATTTTCTCTCTGCCAAACTTTTAAATGAAGACAATAATGTAAAATCCCAAGATCTGTCATGTCAAATGTTCGATTCAGATCTTTCTTTGTTAAATCAATCATCTTCACTAAACTACCAGTGATGACTAGATCATCAACATATACAACTAAAATCATTATCTACCCCCTTGTTATTTGAGGTAGAGATTCAAATCATATGGACTCCTTTAGAATCCATGTTTCAAGAAATGCTCATCAATTTTGATATACCATGCCTTGGGAGCATGTTTAAGACCATATAGTGATTTGATAATTCCACAAACTTTATCTTCTTTTTCATATTTAACAAACCTTCTGCTTGAGTCAAGTAGACTTCTTCATGTAAGTCCCCATTAAGGAAGGCACTTTTCACATCCATTTGATGGACATTCTAGCCAAACTATGCAGCTAGAGAAAAAATCATCCTGATTATTTTGATCTTTGCTATGGGAGAAAATGTATCCTCATAGTTAGTGCCTTCTTTCTGAGCATACCCCTTCATAGCCAGTCTTACCTTGTGCTTGTTGAGACTACCATCTACTTTGTACTTCATCTTGAAGATCCATTTTCATCTGATAGGCTTCTTCCCTGGTGGAATATCTACAAGCTACCATGTTTTATTTTTCATCAGTGAATTATATTTTGCATCGATGGCATCTTTTCGAGGTTTCAACTATAAGGCTTCCCCAAATGTAGAAGTCTTGATAGATTCAAAAATAGGACTCATTAGGGCAAAATTTACATGACCATAATCTATGCTATGAGTCCTTGGTCTAGTGGTGGATGTGTTTGGAACACCTTCCAACTTTGCATCTCTGAGAGTATTAGTATACCATTCAGGCATACATTTGGTAGTTCTTGTGGGTGGTGGAGTTGTACCATTATTCCCATCATCATTACTGTATTCATCTGGGAGATCATCATCTTCTATATTTCTATGGGACTAATTTGTTTATCAGGTGCACTTGTAAAAAGAACTTCTACTTCTTTCTTTCTAAAGAATTCAACATCCATGCTAGCATGGATTTGTTTGGTTTTTGGATCCATGAGTTTATAGGCAAGTGTTTCTTCATTTTACCCTAAGAACACATTTTTTTGGATTTATATCAAGCTTAGTCCATTTCACTTTGGGAATGTGCATACTTTCTTAACATCCAAAAACTCGAATATGTGCTATAGATGGCTTTTTCCCTAACCAAGCTTCATGTGGAGTTACTCCATCAAGATCTATAGTGGGTGCTCTATTGAGTAGATATACAACAATTTTGGCAACTTCTACCCAAAATGCCTTTGTCAATATTGAGTCATGTATCATACATTTCACCATTTTTTTGTCATGTATACGGAGGTGCCATTTGACGATGAGTACCATTTGCTTGGAGAAAATGTTTAAACTTATTACTGGTGAATTCCCTCTATGACCTATGTGGAGGGACCTGATGTGTCACCCAAATTCATTTTCAATAGTCACTTTGAACTTTTTGAAAGTTTTAAAGGATTAATCCTTTGTTTTCAAATAGTAAATCCACATTTTTCTATAACAATCATTAATAAAGAGCATAAAGTACTTAAATCCAACATGGCTTGGTGTCATTGGTCAGCACAAATCTGTGTGAACCAAATCAAGTTTATCATTAGATCTATAGGTACTTTTCTGAAATATAATTTGATATTGTTTTCCTTCTAAGCAATCATGACATTTGTATGTACCCTTTTTAAGAGGTGTTAAGCCTCTTACCATGTTTTTGCGATGAAGTGTGTCAAGATATATGAAACTAATGTGGCCAAATCCCCTGTGCCACAATTGTGCTAGGTCTATGTCTTTTGCTATGAGTACTTGATTATTTTTTTGAATGAAATCAAGCCAAAACATACACTTCACATTGGATGCTCGTGTAATAATTTTAGAGTTTTTGGATTTGTCTGTGATCAAACACAATTTTGTTCCACCTTTATAGTCAAAGTCAATCTTTAAATTATGGTCTAATAGTTGACTTATCGATAACAAGTTTATAGTTAATCAAGGTACATAGATAACATCTATGATTTTACATGTTTCCATGCCTAGGGGCAAGGCAATGTTGCCAATTCCTTGCACACTGTATGAGGTATCATCACCCAAAGAAACATGATTTTTATTGGGTGTGTCCTTCAAAGTGAAAAACCAATCTTTTCTACCCTTCATGTGCGAGTTGCACCTGATTCAACATACCATATCTCACTTTGTGATGTGGATACATCATGGGTATCTACAGGTTATAGGTAATCATCTTATTCATCATATTCTTCTTGTTCAACAATATTGCCTTGTTGCTTTGATTTCTTCTACCAAGTCCCCTCTTTCTGTCCTTGTAGCTTATTGAATGAGCTAGGAGATGATTAATGGTTCAAGAATTTTTTACCAATAGAAGATCCTTTTTAAAAGGTATTGCACCAACAATATTTTAGGTCATGTCCTTGATGAGCACAAATGAGGCATTGTGTCTATGACTCTCTTCCTATTGAATTCTAATTTGAATTAGGTTTTGATGAAGATTTGACTGGTTTCTTGCCTTTTTGTTGTTGAGAAGCCAGTACATGTTCTTCTTATTTGTCATGAGTATTGAAAGCCTCTTCTTATTAAAACATATTTACTAGTTTTTCAAAAATTAGTTTTTGTGTCGTAACAGTCAAAGTGGTCACAAAAATATTGTATGAGAGTGGCAATGCTCTCAAAACAATATATACAGAGAGTCATTTGAAACTATCTCATCCAAGGATTGAAGTGATGCCCTTAGCATTACAAAACGTCTTTAAAAATCTTCCATTGTTTCTCCTGATCTCAATTTGAGAGAGTAGAGTTGACTTTGCAAATGCAGAATTGTGCTCTCATTTTTGGCCTCATATACAGTTTGGAGCTTGCCCCAAGCTTTTTTAGTTGTTTTAGCTTCACAGATGTGTGGTTGAACTTCATCCGATACTTTGAACGTGATAATCAACTTAGCCTTCTGATTGGCTTTGTCAAATTTACATTATTGATCAATGTTTGTTGCATGTCAAGTAGATGAGCCATCTACTACAAACCAATTTTTTAAAAATTCTAGTTGAAATCTGAGCTATCTTCTAGGAAAATTAGTTGTTACTTTTGAGTAAATGTGAATACGTTACAAAAAATTTAGAGCCTGTGCAACCATTATCAAGACTACAGGTGATGGATTGATTCTTTATCACTCTAGGTAAACAAGTCTCCCTTTCTATATACCATCAGATCGATATATCAAACCTTTCTTTATATGTTCCCTTCCTTTATACTCATTGGTACAAAGAAGAAACTCACCCTTTCTATATACCCAATGGTATGGTAAAGAGGCGTTAATATATGGAAAATTATGATATTTGATACCTAAATAGTACTAAACAGGGTTCATCCAATCACTAACACCTACTTATATATATTTTCGTATACACGTGCATAACTTCATTATATACTTAAAAATACCACCAATGAGGATTTATGCCCTTCAATTTTAACAAACGGATGAATGAGGGAAAGGCTATGAGTGAATGTGCCTTATTTCTCCTTGATGATTTAAAGGTTTGATGCCCAAACGTCGTTATTGTAGCTATGTTAGGTTGTGTATGCAGTAACTCAAGCATGATGGTATTACCCATAAACATGAGTTAGAGGCATAGCTATGACCGAACACTGCATTGAGTTTTTTAAAAAAAACTCATGAATTTATGTAATACAATATTTGTAAAAAAAATTTGCTATGCTTTTTTTTTTTAAAATACTTGTTTTATGTTTTGGCCTCTTTGGCCTCTTTCTGGCCAAAAAAATATATTTTTTCTTACTTTGCCTTTTCCTTTTAAAAAAAAAAAAATTAGTACATTTGTCACTAATTTAGTTATTTGTATCTAAATTTATCAAATTTACCAAAGTTGGAGGGGCTGATAAAAATTTCACTAAAAACGGTTTTTGGGGGATTTGAACCTCCCACCTCTACTTTGCTAAAAATTAATCCCACCAACTCACCTATGCATTATTTTAACAAGTTGAAAGCAAAAATAAATATATAAAGGCTTATAATGTTGATTATTCTTTAAACCACCCTCCCACCTAATACCATGGGTTGGTAAATAAGTGGTTTTTAGAAAAAAAAATGCAGCAAAGGAATTTTTTTAAGTGGTTTTGAGCAAATAAGAGGTGTTTATGAGGTTTTAACAAGTAGTTTTGAGGATTTAAAGGTATATGGTGCTAAAGATTGGATCTACAATCTTAAAACTGCAGATTTTGATGCCAAGCTCAAAAAACAAAAAAAATCCAACCTCTTTTAAATGCCAAGCTCCTTTCTTGAATGAACACCAACTTTGCATCTCTGAGAGTATTAGTATACCATTTAGGCATACGTTTGGTAGTTCTTGTGGGTGGCAGAGTTGTACCATTATTCCCATCATCATTATTGTATTCATCTGGGAGATCATCATCTTCTATATTTCTATGGGACTAATTTGTTTATCAGGTGCACTTGTAAAAAGAACTTCTACTTCTTTCTTTCTAAAGAATTCAACATCCATGCTAGCATGGATTTGTTTGGTTTTTGGATCCATGAGTTTATAGGCAAGTGTTTCTTCATTTTACCCTAAGAACACATTTTTTTGGATTTATATCAAGCTTAGTTCATTTCACTTTGGGAATGTGCATACTTGCTTAACATCCAAAAAATCGAATATGTGCTATAGATGGATTTTTCCCTAACCAAGCTTCATGTGGAGTTACTCCATCAAGATCTACAGTGGGTGCTCTATTGAGTAGATATACAACAATTTTGGCAACTTCTACCCAAAATGCCTTTGTCAAGCTTGAGTCATGTATCATACATTGCACCATTCTTTTGTCATGTATACGGAGGTACCATTTGATGATGAATACCATTTGCTTACAGAAAATGTTTAAACTTATTATTGGTAAACTCCCTCTACGACCTATGTGGAGGGCCCTAATGTGTCACCCAAATTCATTTTCAATAGTCACTTTGAACTTTTTGAAAGTTTTAAAGGATTAATCCTTTGTTTTCAAATAGTAAATCCACATTTTTCTAGAATAATCATTAATAAAGAGCATAAAGTACTTAAATCCAACATGGCTTAGTGTCATTGGTCTACATAGATCTGTGTGAACCAAATCAAGTTTATCATTAGATCTATAGGTACTTTTCTGAAATATAATTTGATATTGTTTTCCTTCTAAGCAATCATGACATTTGTAAGTACCCTTTTTAAGAGGTGTTAAGCCTCTTACCATGTTTTTGTGATGAAGTGTGTCAAGATATATGAAACTATGTCTTTTGCTATGAGTACTTGATTATTTTTCTGAATGAAATCAAGCTAAAACATACGGTTCACATTGGATGCTTGTGGAATAATTTTAGAGTTTTTGGATTTGTCTGTGATCAAACACAATTTTGTTCCACCTTTATAGTCAAAGTCAATCTTTAAATTATGGTCTAATAGTTGACTTATTGATAACAAGGTTTTAGTTAATCAAGGTACATAGAGAACATCTATGATTTTACATGTTTGCATGCCTAGGGGTAAGGCAATGTTGCCAATTCCTTGCACACTGTATGAGGTATCATCACCTAAAGAAACATGATTTTTATTGGGTGTGTCCTTCAAAGTGAAAAACCAATCTTTTCTATCCTTCATGTGTCGGGTTGCACCTAATTCAACATACCATATCTCACTTTGTGATGTGGATACATCATGGGTATTTACAGGGTATATTTACAATGTAGCTTTGTGTTTTAAAATGCCTCTCTAACAGTTTGGCAATGTCTTTATAATGCCAAGCTTTTTTTTTAAAAACCTCCAAGCTTTTAGGATGATGTTCAACTGCCTTTGTATTTTGTAGAATAATTCAAACGCCAATCTTTTACCAAATCTTTTTTCAAATCTTGATCCTTCCTTTGATTTTAGCATCAAAGAAGATCACATTTTTTTAATGTTGATATACCATGAAATAATAAATATAAAAGCAAGAATTTGTGCACCACACTTTTGCCAGGGGTAGCTCAACATTTATGCTTACAAACACCTTTTTTTTTCTCCATCAATTTTCCAAAGCCAATTTTCAATGTGGAAATAAATAGGCAGTGAAGTATAATATCACTACCTCTACAGCTTCTGTGGCTGCTCATTTCTTGCTATTGCTTTCGATGCAAAAATTTTCCTTATGTGCAGCTTTTATTGCTTCTTTGCTTGCAGCTTCTATGACAAACATCCATCGAAGTGCATAGGCTTCTTTGGGGACCTTCATAGGGTCAGAGTTGTAGAGCTCTGATACTAGATCTTGAGAATGAATCAATATGAATTCTTTCAATTCTATTCCATCAACAAAATGATTACAATAGCTTTTGATTTATATATTGAAGCATGCTCGTAATAGAACATTGGTTACAACAACTATATTCCCAAAATCATAAGGAGTAACAATAATAAAAGAAATAGATTATTCTCTCAAACCATGTATTTACTAAATATTACATAAAATATTTATTTTACCCATAGTAAGCTAACAACTAAATACGGTAAATAACCGTATTACAATTAACTATGAGCAATTAAATATTACTCATTTATTATTTAATAGTGAATTAATCACCTTAACAAAAACAAAACCAAATCAATGACCATGTCTTTTGGAAAAAATGTTTTTTCTTCAACCACTGATCCCAATGATTCCTTTTATTGTCTACCACTAAAATTGAAGAAAACATACCTAAAAGATGTGAAACAGTGGTCACTTCTATCCAGGATAATTTATTTACCCCATTGGAAACATCTTTGAAAGAGGGTTTAGACATGTTTAAACAAGATTTAATGTCCAAAATGAAGTCCATAATTAATCCACATCCTACAATCACTCATACATACCCAAACCACCCTATAGGGCACAACAAACCAAATATAGGACAACCATTGTAAGGGCCAAAATTGAACCTACCAAAGAAGGACATTTTCAAGTTTGATGGTCTGAATGTAACCACCCAGATAAGTCTCCTGGAACAATATATATAGCTTCACAATATATTACAAAATACAATGATTTACATAGCTTCACTAAATCTAGAATCTAAACCTTATAATGGTACAAATGGATGATGAGTGACAAGAAAGGGTGGGTGCTTAGTTAGAATGAATTTACTAATATCTTAGCAACCCACCATGAGCAGCCATGGAAGGGAAGTTATTTTTCACAACTAATAAATGTGAAACAAATAAGATCTATAGCTAAATATAATGTAGAACACATGAGATTGGCAATCCAAACTCCAGAAGTAACACCTTATTAAAGACTACAATTTTACATCAATGTAATAAATGAATGAATTAAGCATGATGTTCATTTTTAGAGCCTTTTGTAGCTAAGAAAACAATGCAACAAGCACAACACATTGAGCAATAGAACTCTGCTATGAAGATATTCACACAAAGTTAAAGTCAATAACTGTTATCTATTATTTTTATCGATCTCAATTGTATAAATTTAAAATATTGTTTGTCTAAGTTTTCTATTAATTAGCCTGGTATAGAGGTAGTTTATCACCCCTATTCCCTAGACTACTCTATATTATTAACCCTATCTCCCATATCTTTCAATTCAGGGTTAAACAATTATCTGAGTTATGTATGCCTATTAGTATTTTAAAATTTTAAAAAACATAAAAAGATATCCTAAAATTATTATATGATAAAAACATTAAAAAATATGTTACAATTAGTTTATGAAATGAAATGAATTCAATTACATGCACACATCTAATGATATATAAATAAGAAAAAAAAAATGACAAAATAATAAGATCAAATAACATAATATTTAAATTATTATTATTAATTAGATTACTTGTTTTGTTTCATATTTCCTTTGTTACACATATTTTCTTTGATATATACAGTTGCACTCAACAACCTGTTAGGATCCACTCCTAAGAGTACACTTGATTACCTTTGTATAAGCAACTAAACATGGAATTAAACCAGAAGTAATATGTAACTAGAATTCAGAAATAGCAAAGAATAGGAGATACGAGAAACAATACAATCTATATTAACACTCTTCCAGAAGGAAATACAATGAAGAAATATCACTCTTCCCACACCTCTTGGGTGTACAATAATTCTCCCTCAAGATTTCTCTCTCTCTCAATTACAATCAACAATCAACTCAACACCGAGTTGTTGTTCCCTCCAAGTCCAGTGACAATCAAGTCAATGGTTGCTTTGCCTACTCTCATCCACAGACTTTCTTGATCTTGCACCTTACATATCTAATTGGTCTTGCTTACATTACAATACAGTCCCATGGGTCTCTTAAATAGATCCCAAAACAAACAATAATTAGAAATGCAGACTCAAGACTAAAATTAGTCTTTACATGCAAACTCACTATTCGTCTAAAATTAGAACAGAATGGAAACACACAGGTGACCGACATCAGTTTCTGTCTGATCGATGTTGGCCTACCATAATCGATGTCGATTACTGTGTACACTGAATATGACCGATGTCGATTGGCCTGACCGACGTCGGTTACTCTGACACTTAGCAACCTCCACCATTTGCATCAGTGAAGCTTTTAGCTCCACAACTTAACAATCTCCCACTTGGAGATAAACAACTGCACCTGTACCTATACCTATACATCCTCTAATTTGTTTCTGGCTTGTATCCCCATCTTCAAGTTCAATCTTGAAGACCAATAGAAGTTGAATGAAGATTCAACTTCTCCTTTTTTCTCAGCTTTGTTAACATTTCCACAGGTTCTTATCCTTGCTAGCCTCTGTGACTACAACAACCTTCTGCAACTCTAAAATCCAGCTAACCACCATTCCACCAATAATGAACACATATCCTATGGTGCTTCTCCTACCATCCAAGTCACCTGCCATATCCGAATCTACATACCCATGTAGAGAAGTGCTTGACCCTGCATAGCATAAATACCTACTATTGGTCCCTCTCAGATATCTGAGAATCCACTGAACTGCTTTCCAGTGCTTCTTTCTTGGATTGGCCATAAACTTCCTGACAACTCCCACTACTTGAGAAATATCAGGTCTAGTACATACCATGTACTCAACCTCATCATGTAATTTAGGACATTGTTCATAGCTTAACTTGAACTATCCAACCATAGGTGTGCTTACCGGTTTTGTATCCTACAAATTGAACCTCTCCACTACCTTATTCACATAATCCTCTTGAGATAAAATCAACCTGTGATTTTCCCTGTCTCTAGAAATACTCATGCCAAGGATTTTCTTTGCTCCTCCTAAATCCTTCTTGGCACATGTCTGAGCTACTTTTACCTTTAGCTCAGTAATTCCCTGCATGTGTGACCCTACAACAAGCATATACACTACATACAATAAAAGGATAATGTAGCTAATATTATCCAACCTAGTAAAATAAACACAATCGTCACATTGACATTGACTAAAGCCATGCTTTGTCATAAACCTGTCAAACCTCAAACACCACTATCCTGGAGCTTGCTCAAGACCTTATAACCTGGCCTTTTATCTCACATGTCCATTCTCTCCTTTCTTTAACCTGTAAATCCATTCATCTTTCAGTGCTTTCCTTTCGGTTGGCAACTCAACCAAATCTCCCATTTGGTTCTTTTCCAAGGAATCAATTTCCTCATTCATGCGAGGCTCCCACTGTTTCCTGGATTCTACCTGCATTGCCTCTTCAAAACTTCCTAGTTTTCCACCATCAGTGAGCAATACGTAGTATAAAGAAAGGGAATAATGAATTTGAGGCTTACTTACCCTTTCAGACCTCCTCATGGGCATTTTAGACTCATTGACAGCTTGTTGTTCGCCCAAATTTCATTCTAACAGTGACTGATCCCGGTCATCTCTCAGTCTACACTCGATCGACTTCGGTTCCTCCTGACCGACCTAATCGATGTCAGTTCTCACCTGACCGACATCAATTTCCACCTGCCTGACATCACCAACTTTGGTCTTCACCTGACCGACGTCGGTTCCTACCTGATCGACGTCGGTTCTCACCTGATTGACGTCAGTGTCTATGTTTTCCTGTGAGTGATGATTTTTACCCGTTAGCTCACTTTGGATCATAACCTTGTCCAAATTGCCCTGCTCAGAATTATTTAGCCTCTTGAGCTGATCACTGTCTATCACCTTCCCCTTGAAAACCAAGGCTTTCCAGTTCTTAACATTTGACTTAAGAACATGCACTCCCTTCTCACTCATGTGACCAAGCCTACAGAGCCACATCTTTGCATCTACATCTAAAGTAGATAAAATAGAAGGAGAATCAGTAATACAAGTAGATAGATAAAGTGTACCTACTTTCTTACCTCTTGCTAATACAAGTGTACCCTTAGAAACTTTCTAGGATTCTACTGTGAGAGTTACTATACAACCCTCATCACCCAACTTTCCTATAGAAATTAGACTCCTCTTCAGGATGGGAACATGCATGACATCCTTCAAAACCCATATGTTGCCAGTCTACAATTTTAGTTGCACTTTCCCTTTGCCAACCATTTGACAAGGCTCACCATCCCCTAAATAAAATTTTCCAAAGTCTCCATCGACATAATCATGAAAAAAATCTCTATTTGGGGTTACATGGAAAGAAGCACTAGAATCTAAAACCCATGATTCTACCTGACTATCCAAAGAAAATATAAGAGCATCCTGTGAAACAATACCTACAACATCTGCTTCTTCATGTTGATCTTCTTTCAACCAACAATCTTTCTTTGCATGTCCTTTCTTTCCACAATTCTAGCAGGTTATACTACCATACCTAGATTTGGATCTGCTGCCTATCTTTGACCTTGATTTCCCTTGCTTGCCCTTCTCTCTTTGCCTTCCCCTGCTTTCAATACTTAAAGCATTACCTGATGTTTCCCCTGTGCTTTTCCTGTGAATTTCTTTATTCAAGATTACACTAACAACATCATCAACTTTCAAGATATTTGAAGCAGATGCAGTATTATTAACTGCCATTACCAAGCTATGCCAACTTTTAGGTAAAGAGCATAAGATTAAGAGAGCCTTAATTTCATCATCAAAAACTATTTTGACTGAATTTAACTGGTTTACCAAACCATGGAAATCACTAAGATGACTATATACCGATCCACCTTCCAGCTTTACAAATTAAATAATTGCTTCATAAGAAATACCTTATTCAAAGCTGAGGTTTTTTCATATAAATTTGCCAAAGATTCCATTAACTCTACCATTGTCCTTGCCTGAGATAAGTTGGAAAACACAGAAGCTACCAGGGTCAGCCTTATAGCTCCAAGAGCCTTTCTATCAAGAGCCTTCCATTCTTCATCATGCATACATGTGGGCTTACTTGAAACTCCACCCAACGGTAAGTACAGATCTTTCTGATACAGATAATCCTCTATCTGCATCCTCCATAATTGATAATTCTTGCCATTGAATTTCTCCATTCTTAGTTTACTTTCTTCTGCCATTGTTTTACTCCCACTCAAACAAAAACCCTTGTGAGTGACCTGTAATCAACAAAACACTAACACGTTCTGATACCACCTGTTAGTAAACCAAGTTCTGATACCAACTATTAGGATCCACTCCTAAGAGTACACTTGATTATCTTTGTATAAACAACTAAACACAGAATTAAACCAGAAGTAATATGTAACTAGAATTCAGAAACAACAAAGAATAGGAGATATGAGAAATAATACAATCTGTATTAACACTCTTCCAGAAGGAAATACAATGAAGAAATCTCACTCTTCCCACACCTCTTGGGTGTACAGTAATTCTCCCTCAAGATTTCTCTCTCTCTCAATTACAATCAATAATCAATTCAACACTGAGTTGTTCCCTCCAAGTCCAGTGACAATCAACTCAATGGTTTCTTTGCCTACTCTCGTCCACAGACCTTCTTGATCTTACAACCTGCAGATCTAATTGGTCTTGCTTACATTACAATACAGTCCCATGGGTCTCTTAAATAGATCCCAAAACAAACAATAATTAGAAACACAGACTCAAGACTAAAATTAGTCTTTACATGCAAACTCATTGTTCGTCTAAAATTAGAATAGAATGGAAACACACAGGTGACCGACGTCGGTTCCTGTCTGACCGATGCCGGCTGACCATAACCGATGTCAGTTACTGTGTACACTGAATATGACCGATGTTAGCTGGCCTGACCGACGTCGGTTACTCTGACACTCAGCAACCTCCACCATTTGCATCAGTGAAGCTTTTAGCTCCACAACTTAACACAACCATGTATAAGGCCTTTGTCTATCATTTATAGAAATAGTCACGAGTGTTGGGAGTCACTTTAGAAAGTTGTGTTCATTCAAAATTCATCCATAATAAACTTCGTTTAACAAACATTTAAGTTTTAGATTTTATTATATGATATATCTAACTTGAATGGGTTTTAAAAGTTTTGTTATTTAACATTTCCCATATAATTAATAATAATATACGGAAACACTTTAGCATAAACATATATAGTTCGGTGTGCTCAAAATTTCATATTGCATCTAAAAAATATTTTAATTTTAATTTAATAAAGATAATTTTACATAAATCCATAAATCATACAGTAATCAAATCTAATCTACAAACCTTTGCATATATGTATTTTTATTTCAATTATAAATAATTAAATTGATAAAAATTATTATCACATGGCGTTGCTATAACATAATTAACATATCCAAAAAATATTATTTTCTCTCTCAAACTCCAACCGTATGTTCACCTAAGGCAAAAAAATAACACAATTATTAATCCATCAGTATAATAGTTTTTTTAGCTTATAAATGAACTTGTTTAACTACGATTCAATATATTTAGAGAGCCACACTATAACACAACTAAAAATACACTTTGGAGTCTTAGATAGAAGCAAAAGTGATTCCCTCCAAACACACACCAACATTAGAAGCCTAAATTAAAACAACCATTTTTTTAATTTGATGAGATAAACATTTTTAAAATGGAAGCTATGAACCAGACAAGTGAGGGTTTTGATAACTAGACCCACAGCCAGGCAGAGGGTTTTATGCAATGGACCCACAACAAGCATTACAAAGCACAATAAAAGGGACTTAAGGATTCCCCACCAAACCAAGTGAAACAAAGAGGGTTTTGAGGATCATGCAACCTTTACAAATCCTAGCTATAGGGTTTTAAGGCTCCGACAAATGTATCAATAACAACAAGAGGGTTTGGATGCTCTCATAACCTTGGTAAAATAAAGGAGTTTTAAGGCTCCCACAACTATAACATGAGGGTTTTAAAGGTTCCCATAACCTTAGCATAGTCAAAGATGTTTCTAATTAATGAGATTCAAAGGGATGACACCCTTCCACAGGAATTCCTTGAGACTTACTCTACAGAACAAGAATCCCCTAGGAACCGAATGTCTTCTATCGATTGGGTCTTTGGCATGACCTTCATGCAGCTGGGACATAGTAAGTGGTATTTTCCTCCCATTAAAACCAATAAGGTGGAATCCTCTATCATCCACTATGATAGGACAAGATTTTGTTAGTATTCCTATAACCACCCAAACCAAACCAAGTAAAACTAAATAGGGATTTCTAAAACTTTATTATTCAGTGTATTTTTTGCCCTTCATCTACATTCCTTGCATGCATGAAGAGTGCAAACATGTCTAAATTAAACCAAAACCCCTAAGGAGGATTAATCCATGTCAGATCTGATTCCAAAAAATCTTATGATGAATACCAAAAATCCCAAAACTTATATCTAAGTATGAGCAATATACTTGAAATCTTGGGCAAACTTCGTAACCTAGAAGATGCAAGCGCAGAATCCTCTATCATCCACTTTGATAATACAAGTTTTGATTTGGTTTCCTCTATCCACCATGATCAAAATTGAGTGAGACTAAAAATAGTCCCCCACTATCATCCACTATAATAGAAAAACAAGGATGTTGCAAAGCAATGAGATTCAAAAAGATAAATCCCAATAGTAGGTCTTCCCTGAGACTTACACTATAGAAATAAGAGTCTATTAAGGGAAGATGATCTTCTGCCAATAGGGACTTCTACACAACCTCGATGCATCTGATATACAACAAGTGGGATTTTCCTCCCACTAGATCCATTAATGGCTAATTCTTAATAAGGACCTAACCATTTCATCCTTAGTAGTCCGACCATAGTTTGAAACACCATAGGTTTTTTTGCCTAAATATGAGAAATATCCTTGAAATATTGGTAAATCCCATAACCCAAAAGAGTCAAGGGTAGAATCCTTTATCATCCACTCAGATAAGATAAGTTTTGATTTGGTTTCCTCTGTCTACCATGATCAAAATTGAGTGAAACTGAAAATAGTCCCCCACAAATATGGGCTTCCACAATATTTTTGCCCATCATTCACAAACCATATGTGTAGCAAGTGACCATATAAAATCACTCAAAAAGACTGCCACCCATGAATAAGGCTCATCATTATCAGATCAAACTCCACAAAGCTTTGTTATGAATCCTCTATCTTCCTCATTAGCCTTTAAACCCAAAACTTTAAGACCCATCAATAGTTCCAATATGTTTAGATCTACTACAATGATGGGCCCTAGAACCTTCATGACTCTGTTAGAAAAACCCATTGGTGTTATAGCTTTCCCACTCAAATTGAAATTCAAAGTGTTAAAATTCTTCTGTTCTTTTCTCTCTTTAAAATTTTCTAAGACTGGGCTCTCCTAAAAAAACCCTAAGTAGATTCATTCCTTGCCTAAGTCAGGGCTCTTGAAAAAACCAAACAAGAGTTGTGAGCAACTTTTGCTCTAATTTTCTTTTTCAGGTTATACCCAAAAACTTTCTTTTGCCAATCTTTAGATCTGATTCTTTCCCACCCACCTTGGCATTCAAACTTACAGGAAATTTTGCTAATGGCATGGACAACCCCAGTTCATCTGAATCTAGGTCATATTCATCTCCTCCTTGCCCTTGCTTTCCTTCTAGCCCACATCCTATTGGAAGAAGCCTCCTTATGTTCCTTCCACTCCTTCCACTCCCATTTATGTCTAAATTGGTGTTCTAGTTTTCCTGCTCAAAATAAAATTCAAAATTTTGATGGTCTTTCGCTCTGAATCTCTTCTACCCAGATTACCACTCAAACTTATGGGGGATGTCGTTGATGGCATGGATAACCCCTAGTCTACCTGAATCTAAGTCATATTCATTTTATTCTTGCCCTTTTTTTCCTTCCCACCCACATCCTATTAGAAAAAACCCCCTTCCAATATTTTCACTCCCATTCATGTCTAAATTGGTGTTTTAGTTTTCCCACTCAGATTGAAATTCAAAATGTTGAAGGTCTTATGCTCCTTCTTCTCCTTTCACCCCTTCAGAAAACTTTACCAGTCCTTTAATCAAAGAAAATTCCTAAGTTTCCCCCACAATTATTTCCATGAGATGTAAGACTTTCTCCTCCTTCCCTTCTTTATCTTCCTGTTCAGGAATCTACCTCTCTACTTGCTCTTCTATAAGGGAGATTTCAATAACTCCTTTCACCCCTAAAACCATCAGATCCAATTATAAATAATCCTTCTCTACCACCTCTTTTCCTTGAGGATGGTCATGTTCCTTTTCCACCATACTTGTTATGGACCAACCATTATCCTTCACTTATTTTTTCTTCTGGTAAGGAAAGTGCCTCTCCTAAATTTGATTGTATTTCCAACTATTTCTGCACCAAGCCTATCGGATTCTTCTTTCTTCTTCCTTAGCCTCCCTCTCCAAGTCTAGGAGTATCTAGGATTTGAAGGTCCACACCATTTCTCCCCCTAGGAAGTCTTGTTCTGATTTTCTTGCTTAGATTGAAATTCAAAATGTTGAAGGTCTTCCATAAAAACAACCAATCTTATTAACACATACTAAAAAACAAATTTCTTGGTTGAACTTGGTGCTACATGGAGAAAATAGGAATGGAATTTTATATTATGGATAATCATTATGGTATAACATTATAAGTTTACAACCTTAACGTGCCAAAAAATAAAACAATAATGTGGGATTATGGAGAGTGGGTTGAAATTAAAAAAAAGTGTTTTAAGTTATTACCTTGTAATAATGTTCGCTTATAAAAGTATATCTTTAATAAAAGCTAATGTGGTATAATAATGTTAGTTGGATTTTAACTTGTAATAGTGTATGTTCATAAAATAATGTTTTTAATAAAGGTTAATATAGTATACTAACATTGGTCAATTTTTTTTAGATAGAATTTTTTTTAAGTGACAGTCAAATAGACATCAAATTTAAGGTTAAAATTAAAAGTGAACACATTCACTACATTATATCCCACCATCCCCAAATGCCATTGTGGAACTCCTCTTAGCATAATTAGTACAAATATTTTAAATACTTTTATCTGAAATATGTCAAGAGATATCAATCTCATGGTTTTTATCTTGGATTTTTACATAAACATTGATTGATGATTTCCTTACCTTCAATACCAATCTCCTACTAACTAGTGATAAATGGCATCAACCTAGCTATATAATTATGTTGGGCTCAAAAAATGATTTGAAACATGATTTACCCCCTTAGATAAATCAAATAGTTTTTTAAAATTGGATACTAAAAAATCTTAATTCCCTTAAGTACATAGAATTAGATGTGGAATTTTAGGAAGGAATGAAAAGTGATCATAAAAATCTATAAACTCATTTCCCATTTAAAAAATCTTGATTTTTGTCATTTTTATAATTTTTTTCATAATTAGTTCTATTTTTCCATTAATTCACTTGCAACACTAAATTATAAATTGAAACTCATAACGAACTATAAGGAAAAAGACACAAACTTGATAATGGAGTTCACTCGTTTAGGGGTTACGTCTCTAGGTTCGTAATCACAAACTAGTCCATTTAAATAAGATGTAAATATCAATAATTACAAACTTACATCTCAATATGGATTTATAATCCAAAAATAGTACTGTAATTTGACGGTGTGAAGATTTTGAGATGCTCAAAAACCCATCTTCCTTTTGTCTGTCATACTTATACTTCACCTTTGTGCATTCAGGTAAGTTTCTCCATTAGAGTTTATGCAAACTCTAATACATGGGCATAATAATAGATAGGAGTGTCTCTGGTTTTCTTCAAACTTACAACTTCCTATAATAATCCTATCTTAGGTCCATGTGTGTCCCATTCCTTACAAAAATAGAGGTAACATTCATATTGTAGGTTCAGGTCTTTCTCTTCCTATCCCATCTTGGTTTTCATCCTTACAAATATATACCACTTGCCCAAGGCTCAAAGGACTTAAAAAATAGGCGTAACGCAAAAACAATCAATAGGCAAAGATGTCCTTTATTCAGGACTGTGTATATGTTCCTGTCTCAGGTTTTCACCATTCACCATGGCCCAATGATTAACAAAATAGATGTATTCACTTACAACGTAAGTATGTCATTCACCCAAGGCCCACAAAGCCTTAAAAAATAGGCAAATTCTCCTTTCCTCTTTGGGACTATGTTTGCACAAATATAATCACACCTTATACATCTTCCATTATGGCCAAAAGGCCTTGCGAAATAGAAGAAAGCATAAAACACATTCATGGGTCTACATTCACATCAAACTCTATATTAAAAACCCATTCACCATGGTCCCAAATCCCCCTTTTAATAGGTGTATTATCTTCTTACAAATAGGTGAATATCTATTCCTTCATCAAGGCTATGTCTTTTTCATACACTATTACCTCTTTATTTGGGACTGTGTGTTCACATATACAATGTCGAGGCTAAATGTAGCATATAATACCATTCTCATTCTAATGGTGATCTTCCCTATTTATGAACTCCTCCATCACCAACTACCCACCTCAAATAACAAATTTTGTAGACTAATGTTAGCCTCAAGGCCATGGTCTAATGACCAGACCTTACCCTTTTGCTAAATAAGGTCATGGGTTTGACCCTTAAATCTCGATAGCATATTCTGTAGGGGATAAAATCCCATATTCACTAGGGATAAAAGGAATAAAGCCTTTAAATAGGCTTTGTTGAGATGTTTAAACCATGGATTTGATCAAGTCTATCTCACCCTTTTGTTTTGAGCATTGTAAACGGCTTGGTTAAGTTTGAAGATTCAAGCTTGGTTTAGAATATTTGAGCTTGATTGAGTTTTTGGAAGGTTAACTCGATCTTAAGATCACTTGAGCTGTGCTCTATTGGACTTGAGCTGGTACTCAAGCTAGGTCTCAAGCTCATCATATCTCAAACTCAGATGATATAAAATGAACTTGTTAATGCATCGAATAGTTTAAAAATAATGGGAATATTAATCCCATTTGTAATGTGAAGATAACATAGAGGCATATAGAGATAAAAATGTTACAATGGTAATATGAATATCTGGAGGCAAAGGCACTCCTCTACAAAAAAAGTGTGTCGACCCTGACTGAGGGTCCCCAACCAACAAATAGTAGGGCCCATTTGTCTGAACATGAGTGTCAAAGACTAGAGGTAGAAATAAACACCATTTTACCATTGCATTGATACATGTCACATGTTGATTGGTCTACTTGGCAACCATACATGCATCCTCATCACTATAGACCCATTGGCCTTTTTTTTAATCCAAACTTTGACCAGTGATATCTAGAGCATATGATGTCTATTTTATGCTTTCAAATATGCATTAAAAATATCTTAGAATGATCTTCAAAACTGTAATGGTTTTGGGAGATCTTGGGAACTATGAAGGATGAAAAATCCTCTAAATAAAACCTCACCACAAAGAGGCTTTTGGTCTCCAAAAGTCCAAATAATTGAAATAACCAATAAAAATATCTCTGTGTATTCTCTTCTTTGCCATTTTCTTGTACTGATTCCAAACATATAGGACCCCAAAAGTAGCATATAAAGGAGTTATAAATTTAATCTATCAAAATGACATAATAAAACTCCATTTGAAACTATACGTCTACTTCAGTGAAATAAGACATCATCAAAAACTTCCTTGCAAGAAGTTAATTGTCTAACTAAAACTGTAACCTAATTATGGAAAATAAAACAAACTCTTTACCCATTCTACCAAAATAACCTATTTCCCAAAATAGTCATTATACTGATGGATTCTCTCAACTCCTACACTGTATGAAGGTTAAGGTGTTCTCCTTGTTACCAACATCACACAAGGGAAAATAAAATGTGTTGTATACCCATATAGGACTTATCAAAAAATTGTAACACTTGTATACTTGCATTTATAAATGTTTCCCATCTATGGGTCTTTGAAAGTACATTTACATGACATGCATTACAAACATACATGTGATTATACAAAAAGTTTGTAATACAAACATTGCCCAAGATATAGTAGGACTTAAACGTATATGTCAAGTATAAAAATGTGCAACTAATTTTTCCATCCTAAGGTTACTAATGCACAATATGCACAAATAAGAGCATCTTTACAACTCACAAACTCTGCAAGTAAATGCAAGACATCATAAATGTGAGGAGAAAACTAAGAATTTTAAATATGTCTCAAAGTTTCCTCACTATTGACTACTCCCTGATTCATACCTCCACAGTCATCCAAACTGAGTTAGATTTCCAAAATGTTTATCATAATGGATAACTAAAATATGAGATAGCAAAAATTCTTCAGAACACAAATTTATCAAAATTCCTTCTTTGGATCCAATAGTTGAGAATTTCCTAACAATAGTGTTTTGAAGTGAATCTTAAGCATGCTATTCAATACTATAGTTACGCTTATCCAAAACTATCCAAGTTAACCATGTTGTCAATAAGGGTTGTTCCCTCTTCCTGGTTTCAAAAATTGAATAAGAGGTTTCATCTTTTTTAAAACTCTATCTTACCAAGAGTTAGATGATCCATTTTCATTTTCAAAAAGGGTTAAAACAATTCCAATTCAAGGCATATTTTAATTCCAAATCAACCCTACACAAAGGATTCAAAATTATGTATACATAGTTACATTGAAAATATCTTGTACGTCTTATAGAACAGTGAAGTGCACCTATTGAGCAATGGTTGGCAAGATGTTGGTGTTTAAACAACTTCTTACTTGCTTCCTGCAACTCTTAACAAAGTTATGAAACATACCAATCTATGAACTAATTAAAAACTCAAAACTCAAAGTGCAAAAACCTATTCAATTTCCTAAGCAATACCCTATTTTCCATTTCCATATCTTACCATGGAACTAGTATTTTCACTTGTTCCTATAATTAATGACATTAGCATCCATAATATGATTAGTTATCTAAAAATAAAGGCTACATAACTAGTTATCAAAGACCAAAATATTGTGTCAATACCAATATGAAATTAGATCATCATCATACCTTAATTTTCCCTCTATGTAGAAATGATTATAGGATTACAACTAATTTTTTTTGGATGTGCATCACTAAAAATGCCTTGCATTTTATCTGAATGTGTCCCAAGATAGAAAGGTTGATCTTCTCTCAACACCATCTCACACCTACAAGTTTGTTCATCATCCATGTTGATCCTATAGGACTAGTGCTTTCAGAACCTTAGTTGTTAGAAGCTTGTATTCTTCCATCGAATTGGAAGACCTTCCAATTTTATTTTGCACTAGTCAACTTGCATAATTAAATCAATAAAATAATAATACCAAGAATCTGATATATAAAAACTCTAAACTGAAGTATATCAACAACTGAAGAAGTCATGTATCAACTTGCTCTAATACCAAAATTGATCTAAAAACATGATTTACCCCTTAGATAAATCAAACATTTTTTTTAAATTGGATACTGAAAAATCTCAATTCCCTTAAGTACATAGAATTGGATGTAGAATTCTAGGAATGAATGAAAAGTGATTAGAAAACTCTATAAACTCATTTTATGTTTAAAAACTCTTGATTTGTGTCATTTTTATAACTTTCCCATAGTTAGTTCTAGTGTTTCATTAATTTGTTTGCAACACTGAATTATAAACTGAAACTCATAATGAACTGCAAGGAAAAAGACATAAACTTGATAATGGAGTTCACCTATTTAGGGGCTACATCTCCAAGTTCATAATCATGAACCGATCCATTAAAATAAGATGTAAATATCAACAATTACAAACTTACATCTCAATATAGATTTATAATCTAAAAATAGTACTATAATTTGATGGTATGAAGACTCTGAGATACTAAAAAACCCATCTTCCCTTCATCCATAGTACATGTGCTTCATCTCCATATATTTGGGCAAGTTTATCTATTAGAGTGTATACAAACTCTAATATATTGGCATAATAATAAATATGAGTGTCTATGGTTTTCTTCAGACTTGTAACTTCCTATAATAATCCCATTTTGGGGCTTTGTGTGTTCCATTCCTTACAAAAATATAGGTAACATTTATACTATAGGCTCGATTCTTTCTCTTCCAATCCCATCTTGATTAGCATCCTTACAAACATATACCATTCGCCTAAAGCTCAAAGGCCTTACAAAATAGGCATAATGCAAAAACAATCAATAGGTGAAGACATCCTCTTTTATTTGGGACTGTGTTTATGTTCTCATCTCAGGTCTGCACCATTCACCATGGCCCAAGGCTTAATTAAATAGACATATTCACCTAAGATTTAAGTATGTCATTCTCCCAAGGCCCACAAATATTTATGAAATAGGTGAATTCTCATTTTCCTCTTTAGGACTATGTTTGCACAAATACAATCATGCCTTATACATCTTCCATTATGGCCAAAAGGCCTTGCAAAATAGAAGAAAGCATAAAACAAAGTCGTGGGTCTACGTTCACATCAAAATCTATAATAAAAACCCATTCGTCATGGTCCCAAATCCACCTTTTAATAGGTTTATTATTCTCTTACAAATAGGCAAATATCTATTCTTCCATCAGGACTATGTCTTTTCCATACACCGTCACCTCTTTCTTCAGGAATGTGTGTTCACATATACAATTTCAAGGCTAACTATATCATAAATTGTCATGCTCATTCTAATAGAGAGTTTCCCCATTTTCCAATTCCTTCATCAGCAAATGATCACCTTGAATAACAAATTATGTAGACTAATGTTAGCCACAAGGTTATGGTCTAACAACTAGACCTTACCCTTTTGCTAAACAAGGTTACAGTTACTCAAAGGTGACAACTACTTTGCCTATAAGATGAAGCTCAGAACCAACTAAAATTTGAAGAAATTTGGTCTGTAGTAGATAGCTCATCTACCCGACAGACAATGGACATTGATCAACAAAATAAATTTGACAAAGCCAATCAAAGGCTAAGTTGATTATCGTGTTCATAGTATCAGATGAAGTTCAACCACACATCCATGAAGCCAAAATAGCTAAGGAAGCTTGGGACAAGCTCCTAATTATATATGAGGCCAAAAATGAGAGCACAATTTGCATTTTCAAATTCAACTCCACTCTCTCAAATTGATATCAAGAGAAACAGTGGAGGCCTTTTTAAGATGTGTTGCAATGCTAAGGGCATCACTTCAATCCTTGTGTGAGAAAATTTTAGATGACTCTCTTATACCTATTATTTTAAGAGCATTGCCACTCTCATATAGGATTTTTGTGACCACTTTGATTGTCACAACATAGAAATCAAGTTTTGAAAAACTAGTAAATATGTTGTAACAGGAAGAGGATTTCAACACTCATGAAAAACAAGAAGAAAATGTATTGGCTTTCTCATCAATAGAAAGGAAAGAAACTAGTCAAATCTTCATCAAAACCTAATTCAAATCAAAATTCACTAGGAGGAAAGTCACAAATGTCTCATTTGTGGTCATCAAGGACATGACCTAAAAAATGTTGGTACAATACCTTTAGAAAAAGATCTTCTAGTGGTAAAAAATTCACAAACCAACAATCATCCCCTGGCTCATTTAGTAAACCACAAGGATAGAAAAGGGGACTTGGTAGAAGAAATAAAAGCAACAAGGCAATATTGTTGAACAAGAAGAATATGATGAAGAAGATGACTACCTATACTCTATGGATACCCATGATGTATCCACATCACAAAGTGACATATTGTATGTTGACTCGGGTTCAACCCAACACAAGACAAGTAGAAAAGATTGGTTTTTCACTTTAAATGACACACCCAATAAAAATCATGTTTCTTTGGGTGATGACACCTCATACAGTGTGCAAATAATTGGCAACATTGCCTTATCCCTAGACACACAAACATGTAAAATCATAAATGTTCTCCATGCACTTGGATTAACCAAAAACTTGTTATCAGTAAGTCAACTCTTAGACCACAATTTGAAGATTGACTTTCACTATAAAGGTGGAACGAAATTGTGTTTGATCAGAGATAAATCCAAGAACTCCAAAATTATTACATGAGAATCCAATGTGAACCATATATTTCACCTTGATTTCCTTCAAAAAAATAATCAAGCACTCATAGAAAAAGACACAGACTTGACACAACTATGGCATAAGAGATTTGGCCACATCAGTTTCCTATATCTCAATGCACTTCATCACAAAAACATGGTAAGAGGCTTAACACCTCTTAAAAAGAGTACATACAAATGTCATGATTGCTTAGCAGGAAAACAACATCAAATTTCATTTCAGAAAAGTACCTATAGATGCAATGGTAAACTTGATTTGTTTCACATAGATCTATGTGGACCAATGACACCAAGCCATGTTGGATTTAAGTACTTTATGCTCTTTATTGATGATTTTTCTAGAAAAATGTGGATCTACTATTTGAAAACAAAGGATTAAGCCTTTGAAACTTTTAAGAGGTTCAAAGTGACTGTTGAAAATGAATTTAGACAACACATCAGGTCCCTCCACATAGATTGTGGAGGTAATTCACCAATAATGAGTTTAAATATTTTGTGTAAGTAAATGGTATTTGTCATCAAATGGCACATCCACATACACCACAACATGTTGAACAGAGGAATTGTGTTATTGTATAAATGGTTCGATGTATGATACATGACTCAAGATTGACAAAGGCATTTTGGGTAGAAGTCAAAACTATTATATATCTACTCAATAGAGTACCCACTATAGCTCTTGATGGAGTAACTCCACATGAAGCCTAGTTAGGGAAAGAGCCATATATAGCACATCTTCGATTTTTTGGATGTCAAGTAAATATGCACATTCTCAAATTAGAAAGGACTAGGTTTAATTTGAAATCCAAAAAATATGTGTTCTTAGGGCACAGTGAAGAAGCACTTGCCTATAGACTCATGGATCAAAAAACTAGACAAATCTACACCAGCATGGATGTTGAATTATTTGAAAAGAAAGAAGTAGAAGTTCCTTTTACAATTGCACTTGATAAACAAATTAGTTTTATAGAAAATATAGAAGATGGTGATCTCCCAGATGAATACAGTAATGATGATGGGAATAATGGTGCAACTCTACCACCCATAAGAACTACCAAACATATGCCTAAATGGTATACTAATACTCTCAAAGATGCAAAGTTGAATTTTGTTCCAAACACATCCAGCACTGGACCAAGGATTCATAGTATGGCTTGTGGTGAGGTCAATTTGGCCCTAATGAGTATAATTGTTAAATCTATCGATCCCTCTACAGTTGAAGAATCCCTACAGTTGAAACCTTGGAAAGATGTTATAGATGCAAAATATAACTCACTGATGAAAAATAAAACATGGTAGCTTGTAGATCTTCCACCAGGGACGAAGCCAATAGATGCAAATGGACCCTCAAGATGAAGTACAAAGTAGATGGAAATCTTGATAAGCACAAGGCAAGACTAGTTGTGAAGGGGTACACTCAAAAAGAAGACATTGACTATGTGGAAACATTTTATCCCATAGTAAAGATCAAAACAATCAAGATGATTTTTTCTCTCGCTGCACAGTTTGCCTGAAAAGTCCATTAAATGGACGTGAAAAGTGCCTTCCTTAATGGGGACTTACAAGAAGAAGTCTACATGACTCAACCAAAATGTTTTGTCAAATTTGAAAAAGAAGATAAAGTTTTTAGACTTATCAAATCACTGTATGGTCTTAAACAGGCTCCTAGGGCATGGTATATCAAGATTGATGAGCATCTCTTGAAACATCAATTTGAAAGGAGTCCTTATGATCTGAATCTCTACCTTAAACAACAAGGGGGTGATAGTGATTGTAGTTATATATGCCAATGATCTAGTCATCACTGGCAATTCAGTGAAGATGATTGAATCAACAAAGAAAGATCTGAATCGATCATTCAACATGATAAATCTTGGGCTTCTACATTATTGTCTTGGTTTAGAAGTTTGGCAGAGAGAAAATCATATTTTTGTATCTCAACTCAAATATATCAAGACAATGCTCGAGAAATTTCAAATGATGGATATCAAACATGGTAGAATATAATTCACTAATGAAAAATAAAACATGGCACCTTGTAGATCTTCCACCATGGAAGAAGCCAAATTTTCTAAATTTAGTTATATCTAACTAAATTAATGGCAAATGAACTTGTTTTTTTCAAAAAAATGAAAAGTCAAAGTAATTTTTTTCCAAAAAGAGGCTAAAGAGCCCAAAATAAAAAATAAGTGATTTTTTCTTGAAAAAGCACTGTAAATTTCTTTTGTAAAATATTGTATTACACAAATTCACATGTTTTTTTTTAAAACTCAATGCAGTGTTCAGTCATAGTTATGCCTCTGACTCACATTTACGAGTAATGACATCGTGTTTGAGTTACTTCATACACAACCTAACATATCTATAATAATGATGTTTGGACATTGACCCTTTAAATCATTGAGGAGAAATAAGGCACATTCACTCATAACCTTCCCCTCATTTACCTATTCATTACAATCAAAGGGCATAAATCTCGATTGGTGATATTTCCAAGTATATAGTGAAGTTACATGCATGCATGTGAAAATCCATCTAAGTAGTGCTAGTGATTGGACGAACCCTTTTCAGTATTGTCTAGGTACCAAGTATTAGATTTTTCTATACGTTAACACCTCTTTCCCATATCGTTGGGTATACAAAAAGGGCAAGCTTCTTCTCTATACCAATGGGTATAAATGAAGGGCATACATAAAGAAAGATTTGGTATATCGGTCGGATGGTATATAGAAAGGGAGACTTGTCTACCTGGAGTGATAAAGAACCAATCCATCATCTGCTCTCTTCATAATGGTTGCACAGGCTCTAAATTTTTTGTGTCATATTCATAGTTACTCAAAGGTGACAACTAATTTTCTTAGAAGACAAAGCTCAGAACTCAACTAGAATTTGAAAAAAATTGGTCTATAGTAGATGGCTCATCTACTCGACATGCAACAAACATTGATCAACAACATAAATTTAACAAAGCTAATCAGAAGGCTAAATTACTTATCATGTTTAGAGTATTGAATAAAGTTCAACCACACATCCGTGAGGCCAAAATAGCTAAGGAAGCTTGGGACAAGCTCCAAACTATATATGAGGTGAAAAATGAGAGCATAATTCTACATTTACAAAGTCAACTCCACTCTCTCAAATTGAGATCATAAGAAACAGTGGAGGCCTTTTTAAGACATGTTGCAATGCTAAGGGCATCACTTCAATCCTCGGGTGAGACAATTTCAAATGAATCTCTTGTACCTATTGTTTTGAGAGCATTGCGACTCTCATAAATAATTTTTGTGACCAATTTGACTATCACAACATAGAAACCAAGTTTTAAAAAATTGGTAAATATGTTGCAATAGGAAGAGGATTTCAACACTCATGAAAAACAAGAACATGTACTAGATTTTCATCAATAAAAAGGCAAGAAACCAGTCAAATTTTCATCAAAACCTAATTCAAAGTAGAATTCACCAGGAGGAAAGTCACAGACATAATGTCTCATTTGTGGTCTTCAATGACATGACCTAAAATATTATTGGTACAATACCTTCAAAAAAGGATCTTGTAGTGGTCATAAATTCATGAACCAACAATCATCCCTTAGCTCATTGAGTAAGCCACACAGATAGAAAAAGGTGACTTTGCAGAAGAAATCAAAGCAACAAGGAAATATTGTTGAATAAGAAGAATATGATGAAGAAGATGACTACCTATACTCTATGGATACCCATGATGTATCCACATCACAAAGTGACATATGGTATGTTGACTCGGGTGCAACCTGACACATGACAAGTAGAAAAGATTGGTTTTTCACTTTGAAGTACACACCCTATAAAAATCATGTTTCTTTGGGTGATGACACCTCATGCAATGTCTAAGGAATTGGCAACATTGCCTTACCCCTAGGCACACAAAAAAGTAAAATCATAGATGTTCTCTATGTACCTAGATTAACCAAAAACTTGTTATCAATAAGTCAACTCTTAGACCATAATTTGAAGATTGACTTTGACTGTAAAGGTGAAATGAAATTGTGTTTGATCGAAGTCAAATCCAAAAACTCTAAAATGGTTGCACGAGTATACAATGTGAACCATATGTTTCAACTTGATTTCATTTAGAAAAATAAACAAGCATTTATAGTAAAAGACACAGACCCAACACAACTGTGGCACAGGAGATTTGGCCACATCAATTTCATACATCTCGACTCACTTCATCACAAAAACATGGTAAGAGGCTTAACACCTCTTAAAAAAGGTACATACAAATGTCATGATTGCTTATAAGGAAAACAACATCGAATTCCATTTTAGAAAAGTATCTATAGATCCAATGGTAAAATTGATTTGGTTCACATAATTTTGTGCGAACCAATGACACCAAGCCATGCTAGATATAAGTACTTTATGCTTTTTGTTGATGATTGTTCTAGAAAATGTGGATCTACTATTTGAAAACAAAAGATTAAGCCTTTAAAACTTTCAAAAAGTTCAAAGTGATTGTTGAAAATGAATTTGGGCAACACATTAGGTCCCTCCACACATATCATGGGGGAATTCATCAGTAATACATTTAAACATTATTTGTAAGTAAATGGTATTCATCATCAAATGGCACCTCCAGATACACCACAACAAAATGCAGTTGTTGAATGGAGGAATTATACTATTGTAGAAATTGTGTGATGTATGATACATGACTTAGGCTTGACAAAGGCATTTTAGGTAGAAGTTGCCAAAACTATCATATATCTACTCAATAGAGTACCCATTGTAGCTCTTGATGGAGTAACTTCACATGAAGCCTAGTCAAGGAAAAATCCATCTATAGTACATCTTCAAGTTTTTGGATGTCAAGCAAGTATATATTCCCAAAGTAGAATGGACCAAGCTTAATATGAAATCCAAAAAATATGTGTTCTTAGGGTATAGTGAAGAAGCACTTGACTATAGACTCATGGATAAAAAAACTAGACAAATCTACACCAACATGGATGTTGAATTATTTGAAAAGAAAGAAGTAGAAGTTCCTTTTACAAGTACACCTGATAAATAAATCAATCCCATAGAAAATATAGAAGATGGTGATCTCTCAGATGAATATAGTACTGATGATGGGAATAATGGTACAACTTCACCACCCATAAGAACTACCAAACATATGCCTAAATGGTATACTAATACTCTCAGAGATGCAAAGTTGGATGTTGTTCCAAACACATCCACCACTAGACCAAAGACTCATAGTATGGCTCGTGGTGAGGTCAATTTGGCCCTAATGAGTATAATTATTAAATCTATCAAGCCCTTTACAGTTGAGGAAGCCCTATAGTTGAAACCTTGAAAATATGTAATGGATGCATAATATAATTCACTGATGAAAAATAAAACATGGTAGCTTGTAGATCTTCCACCAGGGAAGAAGCCAATTAGATGGAAATAGATCTTCAAAATGAAGTACAAAGTAAATGGTAGTCTCGACAAGTACAAGGCAAGACTGGTTGTGAATGGGTATGCTCAAAAAGAAGGCATTGACTATAAGGAGACATTTTCTCCCATAGCAAAGATCGAAACAATTAGGATGATTTTTACTCTAGCTACACAGTTTCGTTGGAAAGTCCATCAAATAGATGTGAAAAGTGCCTTCCTTAATGGACAATTATAAGAAGTCTACATGACTCAACCAAAAGGTTTTGTCAAATCTAGAAAAGAAGATAAAGTTTGTAAACTTATCAAATCACTGTATGGTCTTAAACAAGCTCTTAGGTTATGGTATATCAAGATTGATGAGCATCTATTGAAGCATGGATTTGAAAGGAGTCCATATGATCTGAATCTCTATCTCAAACAACAAAGGGGAGATAGTGATTGTAGTTATATATGTTGATGATCTAGTCATCACTAGCAATTCAGTGAAGATGATTGAATCAACAAAGAAAGATCTGATTCGATCATTTAACATGATAGATCTTGGGATTCTACATTATTATCTTGGTTTAGAAGTTTAACAGAGACAAAATCACATTTTTTTATCTCCAAATATTTTAGGACAACGCTCAAGAAATTTCAAGTGATGGATAGCAAACCATTTGCCACACCTATGGAGACAAAGCTTCAATTGTCTGGAGCAGATCCATCACCACATGTAAATGAAATTCTATATCAGTAGTAGATGGTGAGTCTCATTTACTTAACCTACACTAGGCTAGACATCAACTATGCTGTCAGTTATCTCTCAAAGTTCATGCAAGATCCTTAGATTAGTCACTAGAAAGTAGCAAAGTTAGTATTGAGGTACATTAGAGGAGCTATGGATTTTGGCCTAGAATACAAAAAGAATGATAACTTCTTCTTGACAGGATACTCAGACTCAGATCATGCAAGGAACATTGATGACAAGAAATCCATTTCAAGATTTATATTCTTTTTGGGATCTGGATCGATATCATGGGGGAGTAAGAAGAAAAATTATCTTTCAAGGTCCTCCATAGAATTAGAATATCACACTGTGAGAGTTGTCTATGAAGTGATATAGTTTAGATGTATACTTGAAGGATTTGGATTACTATATGATCAACCAACAATTATTCATGTATAAAATGAAGGAGTAGTGAAGCTTGTTTGCAATCCAGTGTTTCATGAACGTACTAAACACATTGAGGTGGAAGTTCATTTCATTTGTGAACATGTTCAGAACAACAACATCCAGCTCTAGTATTGCCCGACAGATCAAAACATGCGGATGATTTTACCAAAGCACTTGCACGGGAAACAATTGAGGCATTCAGAGAATTTCTCCCCTGTTCACTTGAGACAATTCTAAATTAAGGGGAGGAATGTTAGGGTGATTAATTCACCATTGGATAATAAATGAGTAATATTTAATTACTCATAGTTAATTGTAATACAGTTATTTACCATAGTTAGTTGTTAGATTAGTATGGATAAAATAGATATTTTATGTAATATTTAGTAGATATGTGGTTTGAGAGAATAATTTATTTCTTTTATTATTGTTACTCCCTATGATTTTGTGAATATAGTTTTTGTCACCAATGCTCTATTACAAGCATGCTTCTATGTATAAATCAAAAGGTATTGTAATCATTTTATTGATAGAATAGAATTGAATGAATTCATATTGATTCATTCTCAATAGTTTTAAGCTCTAGATTTGTTCTCAATTCTTGGAGGAAAGCATCCAGAGTGAGTGGTAACCATAAACAACTAAAATGTGCTATATTAGGAGCATATGCTCCACCGTTGCCCAAATTTGACCATTGAATTTCAAAATGTCAAATGCCTCAAATATCAAAATATAAAGAAAGGAACGTATCTAAAATTTTATGAACTTTATAAAAATATAAATAAATCCAATTTTTTTTAAAATTTCCCCCTGAAGAGTAATTTTATGAAAAATCATAAACTCGTAATAATTAGCTCAATAATGATCTCTAAAACCCATTTTTTTTAATATGGACTCCTTGAGTGATGTTCCAACTCCAATAAAAATTTGTAGAAAAATTCACCATGGTTTGAGAGATATTGTGGGAAAAAAATACTTGCCAAAATCAATGCTCGACTACTGCTTGATACAATATTTCCTTGTAATTAGAATAAATAAAGAAATTAATTCAATAATGAAACTTGCTATGATTATGGAGAGCCATGCTCAACCATATATATATATATATATATATATATATATATATATATATATATATATATATATATATATATATATATATATATATACCCATAAATGGGAAGGGTCACACCCATTTATTCTAATTATGTTAGCCTAACCAAATATTACAAACTAATAAACGAATGATAAATGTTATGCTCTCCATTTCATAACCTTAGTGTTCATAATGTTAGGGGTGTAACAACTTTGCCTTCAGCATAGTCTTTTCTTTAAGCCTTAAAGATGATTCATCTAGTCTTCACTCGCTGTCATAGAGCCTATTCTTCCTTCCATGCTACTATTGGTCTCTCAATAACCAGTGTTGGCATTCCTTCATTGGTACCCCAAGCCACCTTCTAAAACCTTTAAATCTGGAATCCTCAGTTCAAGTTGCCTTTGCAAAAGCATTCCTAACTACTTAAAATGGAGAATTACCATTTCCTTCCTTTTTAGCATGCAACAGCTGAACTATCTTCATGTTGCTATGGCATCTCCTTCTCTCAACCTTTGTGTTGCTTGATTTTCAAGAAGCCATCCTTTTCTTAGCATGCATGTTTTTACTACAATTCATCTATCTTTGGTGCTCACCCACATGCTTCTGGTATCTTGGAGTTGCATCTATTTGTGGCCAATTTGTAATAGGCGACAATCTCTCCTCAATCTTTGTGCAATGTTGTTGCCATTGTAGCAACCATATAATCAAATATGATTAATCCATGCTTTTGTATATGGCTTGATGTTTCTTCTAAGATTGCAAGGATGATAAAATTACTTATTTTTTAATTTGTCATATATGATCAAAAGGCTGAACTTCAATTATTTTCTCTAGGCTATCTAAAGAAGGGGCTATAGTTATCTCGATAACGATGCTAGGGGCTTGGGTTGTGTCATCACTCTTTTCAATATTTAGAAAAATAGATCTTAGGGATCACTAATTTTATAAATATCTTGCTGCTCACATATGATTTGCAATGAAGTTGTGACATGGTCAATGAAGACTAATTAATGTGCTAGTGGAGACCATAGTTCAATTCTCCTTGCCACCCTTTTATTTTAATATTATTATGATAGTTATACACTAAAATCATGTACTAAAAAAACATTTTCCTATGGTATAGGCAAGTAATAACTTTTAGGAAAATTGGCTAAGATTTTGTGAATTTATTAAAAATAGGTCAAGGGTTCAATCCTCTCTAATTTCTCACTAGTTGACTCTATGTAGGTTTCCATGATGATGTGTATTTACTATAGAGATTTTTAAGTCTATCATATTATTTAAAAATAAATATGATGGGTACAATATGTGTACCCATCTATGTTACCGGTTCATTTTTGGTCCTGGTGTGGGTTCAAAGAACCTAATTCATTAGTATGGCATTTTTTTTTCCTTGGGTTCATTTTGGGTTTGTCTGTACAAAAAACATATAAAAAATTAAAAAAATATACAAATTCTAGCCTGATACATAGGAAATTAGTGCCATTATCATTAACCACATAGTATGCATCATAATAACTGATAAGTTGATAACCATTAAACAAAAATGATAAATATTAAAATATCAAATATCAATAATTATCCTGTGGTTATAATTAATTACATCAAAATTTAAAAGTTAATTTTCATAGTCATATTACTCTTCATCGAGAGCATCAACATCAACATCAACATCATGTTGTGGTTCATTAGAACCACATCAACTATCACCACTGCCACTCTTGCTAGCTAAGTTTTGTGTTGTCGAAGTGGAAGGACTGCTTGATGAAGATTCAAACCTACAACAATAATGGAGGACAAGTATGCAATGAGAAAATTAGAAAAATAAGAGGCAAGTGGTTTTCCTTTTGTTACTTTTTTTTTACCAATTGTGTTATTTTTAGCTTTTTATTTTTTTATACTTGGCTTCTAGGGTTTAGAAATGTCTTTTTTATTATCAATTTGCATTGGTTTTGGTGGAAAAAAACATGTTTTTTACTATTTTTTACTGTTGTGGACTGTGGGTTCTATGTCCCAATGCCCAAGATTCATCCTAGAAGAAACCCAATTATACCCAAGTGCTCAAGGACAAACCCTGACCATTAGGACAATGAACCAAACCAAAACCAGGACCTGGTTCGAACCAAACCCCAAATGTAGGAAAAAACTAAAGAACTGATAATGTTGGTACCCATCCTTTGGTAGAAGAAGAATAAGAAGAACACTATGAATATTTTCTTAAGATCAATTAATAAATCATTAAATAATTAGTCACATAAGCTTATATGTGCATTGTCTTGCCTTTCCAAGTGGTTCATTATTGGATGTCATGAACTACCAATATCGAGCCCATCATCCCTATTTAGATTAACTAGGCTTCATTCAATTTCAATAGTTTCCCTTACCTTCCTTTTCCAATAATCCTCTTCTTTTGCATTAGTGTTACTGGGTGCTTAGCACCTTAAATAAATGTTACATGAAGCTTCCTAGACTTGGGAAATGTCTCCAAGACATGGAGAATATGAGGGAATTTAGGGATAGAAGATAATTTTTTGAAATATAGGAATTTAATTTCTTTCAATACGTAAATGTAGATAAAAAATGATTTTAATATAGAAGAACCATGATGTCATTATATAATATATTATGGTAAATACATTGAGTTATACTTTTTAACTTATATCTCATCATTTGACATTTATCGATAGTTCAAAATGGAACAAAAATAAAAGTACATTAGTAATGGTTCAATAGTTGTGACTATTCAAAGCACTTATTTTTGCATTTCCAGTTAGTTTATTTGATTGGTATAAACATTAATCTTAATATGATACTTGACAGACCAACTAAACCCAATGTTACAAATTTTAGATGGTAATGTGTACTCGAACTGTAGGTTACTGTAATAGTAAAGTACATATGTTAGATAAGGGCAATCACATAAATGAACATATAGACAAGTGTGAAAAACAAAATTAGGTTGAAATTGATAGTATTTAAATAATCAAATAATCCTCCACTGTATATGCTACAATATATAAATCTAAGATGACCATAGAGAGACCCAGTGTTCTCAAGATATAGACTCAAAACTAATGTGTGCACAAGTAGAAGTGGAGGATTACATAAGCATGCATGGTTCCAAGTGGAAGATCCCACAAAGAATGCTCAAGCATAAGTGAAAGCATGCACTATACAATCATGCAAAGAGTTGAGGAAGATTCCCCAAATGAGGAAAAGGACAAGCATTATTTCCTATAGAAATAAAGGTAACAAATACTAAGTAACATGATGGCTATTCATGCACTACCTAAGTAACTATTTTCCCCAACAGTTACAATACAGGTTATTTTACGAACAAAAATATCAATTAATGTTTATATGATCATTACAATGCTCAAATTACTAATGAAATCTTAGATAGAGAAGGAAGCCATGTTAATCAGAACATGTACCCTTATTTAATGAATCAATTTTTTGTATAGCCCAAATCTTGTGCCAGTGGTTGAATAGCCATTGATAATCCTGTCCAAGGGTGACTTATCGAAAGATTTGTATGGAGTTGAAAGTATCCTTGAAAAACTCATGGATTCCCACTAAAACTGATCTCTTTGTCACTTTTGAAATCATTTTTTCCTCCCTCATTTTAAAACTAGGTTTCGAGATTGAGGAAGGGAAAAAACTTATGTTTCTTTTGTTCTAGGTCTACTTGGAGGAGATTGAAGTGACTGACTTGCTTTAATAAATATCAACATGAACTCAAATTGGATATTTTAATTTTTTTTGGACCCCATGGGAGTCCCAATTTACAGGGAAGATCCATATCTCGATATTGGGGATGAGTCTCCATTGAAATGGGGATGTGGGTAGTCTCCTGGGATTCCCCTTCATTTTGGGATGTCAAGGGGTTGTAAGAGAAGTTTCCTAGGAGTTTCCCAAGTCTTGAAGATGTAGATCCCCAATACACCTCCCCCAAGTTGAGGGGGCGAGCCCCCTTGTTAGATGGCTTTTAAGGCTATTTTTTTTTTGGTATTTTGGGCATAGATGACTCTATTTGTAACACAGTTTTTTTTGTTAAAAAGTTATCAAGGTGAACTGATTTATTCACTTTTTAATGCCTCATTGTGTATAATTTGCCATTGTACACCCATTAATATCACATTTCTATTTTTTGGTCCTAAACAAATTGTTTTTACGTTTCTTGTTCCTCAAAAGGTCTCACTTGCACTTCGAATGTGATTAAAAATTACTCTTTATTTTGGGTGGAGGTTGAAAGCATCTAACCATGGTGTTTTAGGTACCCCTACTGGTGTCTCTTATTTTCACTTACATCAATTGTGCCTCTGAAGAGACCATGAGAATCAATAAATTCATCTTCAAAAGCAGAAGACACATCAGATGTTACAAGCTCATTGTATATCATAAGGTCTCTTAATCAGCAATTTTAAGAAATAATATTACAACCGAAAATTAATCAAGGGAGACTCATGGCACAACAACAACCTAAGTGGGATTCTATGACACGACAAAAAAGAGTGAAGGAAGGGGGAGGGAGGGTAGGAAGCCAATATTCAAAAAAAATACTTAGGAATGATCAAGGAAGAAGAAATATTAGGAAATAAAGTGGCATTGACATGATGTCGAACATCACCCATGCATGGCCACTTCCTTTATCCATAAAAATATCTGAAATCTCTCCATCACCACTTTTAAAAACAAAGAATGCTCCCATCGTGTATCAATGAAATTTTAGCCATTAAATAGGAGAAACTACTCTAACAGAAAAATATGTTCTATCATTGCATGTGTTAGCCCAAACAATTAAACCTAAGTCATCAAACATTGGAGCCTCCTCTTGTAGAGAACTATCTGGTTCTATCACCGTGTTGAAGTTTTGCAACCATCTTTCTATGTTATGAAGCAACAAATATTAACTCAACTGTACGTACTAATCCATACCAATAATCAACCCAAGGGTGGTTATGTTTATAACAATATGAGCAAACCTCCTTCAACCAACGTAACTCAGAAGGATGACTTCTTTTTCTATAATAATCACATCTACACCTATATTAGCCTTTACCAGAAGCATTATGCTACCACAATGATCACACTTTTCTATGAAATAATGATTGTTTTATGAATTTACAAATTTTGTCCTCTCAAAGTAGAATTTTCCTGCATGAGTGCATCCTTCAATTCCTTCAGATTGTTGATGTCTTTCTATAGCAAGAATTTCTTACAAATAACTAATGGCACCATTATCAAACCTAATTATCTCTAACATCATTGGTTATGTGTTGTAGGGATTCTTTTGGCCATTTGAGGGTTTATTCCCATAGTTACTAATTGATACAAACCTTGATATTCCACAAGGTGATGATATTGGTTGTCTTTATTCTTTTTAGGAAGTATAGACCAAGGAGCACTTTAATGGTAGGTGCCTTGTCTACAACGAAACTTAGGGGAGATATCCTTGTTAATAGAGGCACTTAGGAGGTTCCCTAACCACCTTTTTCTTTTGTCCCGAACGTGGGTGCTTAGTCCTTTCCCTTTGAGAGGCTGTCTCATTCAGATGTCGATCCTTACGAGGGGCTTTTAGGGATTTCAGGCTGATTATTTCATTATTTCAGCCATTGGAGGTGTCAAGCTCCCTTTAGATACTGCAGGTTCACACATAGATGAAAATAGGTTAGTGAAACGATGTCCCCTCACTTCGCAGGCTGCCACAAGGGCTCCCTAGTTCAAGAAATCTCCCATGAGGAGTGGTGGGTCATGTGCTAAGATTGTATAGCCAAGGCCTCTTAACTCCGGTCATCCTCCCATTGAAATCATCAAGTCCCATGTTAGTCCTTTTGAGACGATGGATAATGAAGCTGTTGGTCCTCAGTTTGCTTTTGACTTTGACACAGACTAGTGCTAGCTTTGATCTCTAGCTTTGGTCTCTATTGCCTTCTTTTTCTTGCTCATGGAGGAACGTACCTTTGATTTGGTTACTTGTACTTTTAGATCGAAAGGATTTTTTCTTTTCTGACTTAACTTGGTTTTTCCCATTTTGGGTTCACCCCCTCTAGTTATGCATTTTCATTGTTTCAGTGCTAGTTACTTGTTTGGCTTTGAGTTTCTCGACACTCCTTGCTATTGTAACTTCTTGTATTTTCGAGTCCCATTGACCTACTTTGGTCATTTGTGGACATTAACATTCTTTCCTTTTTTCTTCAATGTGTCATTTTTTGCATACAATTTTTTCCAACTGACCAAGTGCAGTTTTTACTGCAGCCTCCATGCTAGCATTTCTCTACTTCAAGTCTTCATTCTTCTGTAACCGTTCATAAGAACAGTCATTTCTAATCACCTCAGTGGTGAGAGTGTGACAAAGTACGCTAACTTCGAGTACTAAATAAATATGCAGCAACACCTTACAACTGAAGTATCTTCCTGGCTCGTGCACTCATTCTAGGCTTCTCTTCATTAGAAGTTTCATTCTCATGGGAAGATAAAGGAGCATGATCATGTGAACGAGAAACATATTTAGTTTTTACTGCAGCCTCCATGCTGGCATTTCTCTATTTCAAGTCTTCATTCTTCTGCAACCGGTCATAAGAACAGTCATCTCTAATCACATCAGGGGTGAGAGTGTGACAAAGTATGTTAACTTCGAGTCCTAAATAAATATGCAGCAACACCTTAAAACTGAAGTATCTTCCTAGCTCGTGCACTCATTCTAGGCTTCTCTTCATTAGAAGTTTCACTCTCATAGGAAGATAAAGGAGCACGATCATGTGAATGAGAAAAATATTTTGTAGTACTCGCATCAACATTAACATATGCATCATCAAAAGTACCTACAACATCACCATTGCCAATAATAAAAGGAGTATAAGAAGTGGGAGGAGGGGAAGATGTCTGCTTTGGCAGAGTTATGTTTTCCTCACATATGATTTCTTGTTTGGCAATAATCTCCCTGCTCTGAAGATTTATACAACTGGTGAGCCTGATATCCTCAATGCAGCCAAAATCATACGTTTCTTGCTTTTCAAGTTTCTTCCTCTTCTCATATAGAATATGGGTTTATGTATTGGAATCAAAACTTAAACGACAGGGTTCCTACCACTTGGCGCTCCTTCAATTATAACATTCGCAACTCCTTAGTCCGAACTCTAGTCACAAAATATGCTACAATATTGATAGCCACATGCAAACAGTTGAAAATGCATTTTCCTACCATAATGCATTCAAATAGTTATTTCCATGAGTATGCAGTCTTATCTCAACTAGCCCATTCTGTTGAGGTGTATTGAAGAACACTAAACTGTTTTTTATTTCTATTCACAACTTACAGAAATGATCAAAACATTATTCATACACTTTTCTCCATTTTTTGTTCTAATCATATTAATGCTTCATTCAGAATTACAACAAGTTTTCTGACCTCCTTGAAATAATCAAAATATTAGTCTTTGTGGCCAAAAAATAATCCAAGCATGTTGAGCACAACCATCAATGAAATTCAATATGTACTTTGCACCAATAGGTGATGTAGTAGAGCCTCGGTTATTTCCACCCTAAAAAAAATTCAGTGAACTTGAATATTGGTTCTCCAGTAAATGCTCTGCTGCTCTGCGATTGTATTAATCGTTTCCACGCACTAAACCAATCTCTACCATAAATCTTAGAAAAAATATGCACATCTAGTTAGAATTATCTTCTATAAACAGTGTAACAGTTTTTTAAAGAGATTGCAGGTTTTTTTTGGCTCACCAAGCAAAAGGACAAACATTTGTAAGCCAAGGGATTTGCCACAAGCTAAACTAACTCACAATAAAGAGATTGCAGGTTTTTTGGCTTACAAAGCAAAAGTACAAACATTTGTAAGTCCAGGGATTCGCCACAAGCTAAGCTAACTCACAAATGCTCTTACGACAAGAGCATAGTCAACTCTGATACTAGTTTGTGCAAACCCAAAAGGATCACACTAGCCAGGAAAGAATAATCAATATCCAATATTAAAGAAACATGAAACATGGAGAATAAGATAACAGAGTATATCCTTGTAGGATATTAATGCAAAATATGAATTAATTATACCATTTATATATAAGACCAACTAAAAATCATTGTTTCGGCAACCCCATATGAGGTACACACCATTCCTTCATAGCTAGTCTGCCACGGATTACCTTTCAAAGCCCCATCTGTGTTGAGTTTCATGAAGGGGCTTTGCAGGGAATCCACAATTGCATCTCATTAGGACTATCATCTTTTCCAAATAATATTATCAGGGATTTTCCCCAGAATGTTGGTTATAAACATAATATTATGTTTCTTTTGTTGAATATTGTGCAATAGTATTCTGGGTTCTTTCCGAGTGTTTATTTTACAAGTAAAATATATATGTGAAATTGCCTTTTTACTTTTCATTTTATAGAGAATAATAGTCCATGTCAAGGAGTGATTTGATTTATATCGTGAATTTTCATTCGCAAAATTAGCATGCTGCAGTTGCCTCATTGATTCAAATGATTCTGGATAATGAAAGTGCAATCGAAAAATATGATTTATGGTTTACTAGTTTAATGTGGTTTAGTATAACTGGTAACTTAAACAAATGAGAGTAGAATTTATAGATGCATATAATTTTAGTGGAATAATGAAGTCTCTAATATTTAGTGCTTGTAGTGTATCTCCTTATTCTAAACGTATGTCTTGTGGGTTGTGCCATATGTTAATATGGCTTTAAATGCTTTGAACAGCTAAAATTAGTTGACACCAGTGATTCGTGGGTGAAAAGGATGGATTTCCTTATGGAGGTAATGGTTTCTACATTTGAGAAACGACAATCTCAAAAGGAAGCAATAAATGCACTTCCACTCTATCCAAATGAACAAGTCATGTGGGATGAAAGTGTTGTTCCAAGCATTAATTACAGTGGTGAAGGACGTTAAAATTTATGTTGTTGTTGTATATTTGTCCCTGTTAGCTTTTGTTTCGTCCTTCTTTCTTTTGATCAATGGAAAAACAAATCGTGGATACACAAATAATGAGAAAACAAACGGTGGATATGCAAACTATGGGAAAACAAACCATCTCATTGGTCAAAAACGGTCAAGAAATTCTGGTGCACTTTGAAACTAACCATTTAAGGCAAGTTAAAATGGCATCACTTGGCAAGACAGGGAAATATATCTGGGTCAATGCTAAACAGTCCAAGGGCATTTTAAAACGTAGACTTGCTCGCGTGAAATGGTCACATGAAAAGCAGAAACACGGGCAGAGATTGCATAAACAAGAGAAGAAACAAAAAGATGTTGTCAAAATGTGCCCTCCTTCACACTTAAGTGGTGACAGTCAGTTGTGTGGTAGCAGCAAATTAGGTGATTCTGTCATTTACAGCCCTACCTCCACACCTCTTGCTTGGTGCCCAGATCTTTATGTGCAAGAACTTTTGAGGGGTTGGAGCTCCTAGAGGCTAAGGAGCAAGAAAGTTACCGCAATATACAGGTGCTAATTGCAGCAAATAAAACTCTTGCAGACAATAACAACACTTTAAAAGCTCAAATCTCAACGCTGCAAGAAACACTTTCAGCAGGGAAGCTTGAATGGCAGAACATGAAGGATGAATGGAAAAAATTGAATGTTACATTGGAAACAAACAAGGTCACAGCAAATACCGAGTCATCTCATAATAAGGAGAAAACGATTCTTCACACTAGTTTGCTAGGAAAGGCAGAGGTTGAAGAGGAGAGAAGTTTTGCAGAAGTCACCAAAACTTGGGACAAAAACAACAAACACCTTGATATGGCAAGAGAAGAGGCAAAGATTCGTGTGAACACACAAGACGGAGAGGTCAAGGAAAGGCAGCTTAGGGCATCCAATATAATTATCAAGGGGATAAAAGACTATGGGGAAGGCGAACATACCCTTGACTTAACGAGGGATTTCCTACAAGATGTGTTGTTGTGGCAATGACAAATCTGCCAAGCTTGGAGGGTTGGCAAACCATACGCTGAGAGAAATAGGCCAATCAAGGTAGTTATGCCCAGCATTAGAAACAAACAAAATCTACTTAACAAAAAATAGCTCTTGAGGGGTTCTCGCTTCGTTTTAGAGGACTTAACTATGAGACAGCAAGTAGAAAGAAGGATGGAAATGGAAAAAATCAGAACAGCTAGAAATGAAGGCAAAAGAGCTTGGATGTTCAAGGGAAAAGCAATTATTGTTCATTTTGGCCACCGCTCCAATGAAGGGCAGCAAGAAGGCAACAAAGGTGTGACAACAAACACCTTAACATGCAACGATACCACAAGATCCACAATCATGCTTAGCGATAAAAACTCAACTTCGAGTCTTTCACATCAAAACAAATAGCAATCAAGCTTAACCCAGGCGTCCTTAAGTTTAGTTTGTTGGAATTGCAGAGGTTATACGTGGAGACCTGGCCCTGGGTTAGGACCTATCGCGGAAGGCAAAGACATTATTTGTCTCATAGAGACACATGAGCATGAGGGATGTAAGACCCCATTGTTTGAAGGCTACTGGAAGATGGCAGTGTGGAATGAGGCAGCGGGAAATGGTAAAGGTCATGGAGGTATAATGGTTCTAGTAAAAGAAAGAGAAGGTCGTGCCATTCAGCTGGAAAAGACTGATTCTAATAAACAATTTATATGGTTCAAAATCGTGGAAAATAACACTCTTCTCAGGATTGCAGCGTGTTACTTTGCTCCACAAGTATCTAAAACTTATAAAAAGTGTGGCTTAGATCACAATGACCCCTATGCTGCGTTAAAGAAAGATGTTGCTGTTTTTTCGCAGTGTGGGGATGTTCTTCTTGTTGGAGATTTCAATGCTAGGACAGCAAATTGGCAAGCAAGTATTTTCAGCTCCGAAGTAAATGATAACCCTATTTGGCTCACAGAAGAGAGAAATCAGAAATGGGAAAGAATATCCGAAGATGCTAAAGGCTGCAATCATTTTGGGGAAGAATTGATCACTCTATGTGGCACATTTGATCTAATAATCTATAATGGTTTGGCTAGATGGGCTAAGTCGAGCAATTTCACTTGCAACACATACAACGGGGCAAGTGTGGTAGATTATGTAATTTGTTCGCAGAATTTGTATACAAATATTAAAGAAGTTGAAATTGGAGAGCACGTTTGGGATCTAAAATCAGATCATAGACCGCTGTACATAAATTTGTATTGGGCAAAGGATAGGCAGCTTGGGGCAAAAATCCAAGGCCCTCAACACCCACCTTCTCAGAGCAAAATTTTGTTAACTTCAGAAAACAGTAACATTTTTAGAGCTACTCTTGAGGAACTTTGTATGGGACACCCTATGTATAAGCATGGTGTTCACAGTCATGACTTATCAAATCTGATTCACGAGGCTCTTTCAAAATGCAAGAGAGCAAAAAATAGAAAATCTGAAACTAATTGTTTTCCAACCAATGCATGGTTTGACAAGGAATGCAAGAGGGCTAGGAGAAACCTAAGGGAGTCGAATAAAACTAACCTTGACATTAAGGCCTACAAACAGATCCTAAAGAAGAAAAAAATTGATTTTATGTTCACAAGGAGAGAGGAGCTAATTTTCTCGGGCAGAAATAACCCCAAACATTTTTGGAAAGAACTCCAACCAAGGAGAAAGCAAACTGAAAATAATATTACTGCCACCCAATGGTTTGAATATTCTAAAAAACTTTATGAACAAGAGGCTGGAGTGGGACAGCCACCTTTGGTCAACGATACTACAAACATTTTCATTGTGCAAGAGATAGAGACAGGGATTAAGAAGTTGGGTGGAGGTAAATCAAAAGATCTTGTTACACTTCAAGCCGAATATTTGAAGTGGGGTATGAAAACTCTTGCACCGCACATCACTGAAATCTTCAACAAAATTTGCCAAGAAGGGTTTTCGAAGGATTGGACAATCAGCCTTGCAATACCACTTTTTAAGAGTGGTGATGTTAACAATCCCTCCAACTACAGGACTATAATGATCAATCCCCTCTTTGCTAAACTTTTTGGCAGCATGATAGAAACTAGGATCAGCAAATGGGCAGAAGAAAACCATAAACGTGCTAAAGGGCACGCTGGTTTTAGGCCAAAGCACTCGACAGTGGATCACTGTGTCACTCTGAGACACATTATTGAAAAAGAGTGGGAGAAAAAGGAAGAGGTTTTTTGTTGCTTTGTTGACTTCAAAAAGGCTTTTGATACCGTTCCGAGAGACAAGCTTTGGTTCAGGATGGACAAATTGGGGATTCCTAGGCATCTCAGAGCTGCTATTCATAGGATGTACGAAGAGGTGAAAGTGAAAATCAGAACATCAGATGGCATTTCAGAATGTTTTAGGAGCGATATTGGGGTCAAATAGGGCTGCCTATATTGACAAATTGGAAGAGTGGTTAAACATGCAAAAGGGTGAAGGCATTCAGCGAGGTGAATTTGTTATAAAGCTGCTCTTATATGCGGACGATCTCATTTTAATTGCCAAATTTGCCTGTGGTTTGCAAGACCATCTATCTTCTCTTGAGCGCTTTTGCAGAATGGTTGGGATGCAGGTCAATATCAACAAGACTAAGGTTATGATTTTCTCTAATAATAAAAAACAGCATCAACATGAATTTTGTTACAATGGAAGTCTTCTCGAAGAGGTTGCGGATTATAAATACCTTGGCATCGATTTCAACAAAAAGCTAAGCTGGTCTAGCTGCAGGTATAAAAAGACGTTAGGTGGGTGGAAGGCTTTCTATGCTCTTCAGAATAAGTGCCGTGAAGCGGAGTTGTGGGATTGGAAAACTATTCAAACCTTGTTCGGTCTTTTGTGTTGCCAGTTGTTCTTTACGGGTGCGAATTATGGCCCAGCAACACTACTATAGCACAATGGAAACAAATCGAAGGAATCCAAAAGCGCTTGATTACAAGCAAGTTTAAAATCAAAAGCACTGTTCCATATGACATCATGCTAAGTGAAATGGGGGTTGTTCCTATCGAGGCACTTGCTATGGTTTGCCTTTTAAGCTATTTAAAAAGAATCGAAAAAATGGAAGAGGATAGATGGCCTAAAGTTGTTTTCACTAACACACTATGTAAGCGAAAAAGGACATGGATGCAACAAAACATCAAATGGATGAGTAAATGGAATATTCAATTCAATATGTGCCCCACAAATAATAAAGAAATAAAAGTCTTTGTTATGGAGAAATTCTACAAGAGAAATTGGGGAAGCGAGATCAGGGGGAAGAAACTATATTATATAAATGAGTTCAACCCCACTTGTGATCAACTCCAAAAAGCGTACATAGGAGCCAACATTTCTTGGAGGGCTAAAATTCTTATTGCTTAGCTGAGAACCAACTCTCACCAACTTCGTTGTGAGACCAGGCGTTGGAAGAGGCCAAAGGAGGCTTGGGAAGAGAGAATTTGCAGGTTTTGCAATTCTGGGAAAGTGAAAATTGAATAGCACTTTATTCTAGAATGTGAGGCCTACAAGGATAGCAGAGATAAATTTGCGGATACTATATGTGACAGTTCTTGGCATAACCTATTCAACGAAGAGTACATTGAGCAATTGGGGGGGCTCATCATCATCGTACACAAGAAGCGAACAGTGCTACTTAAATCTGCTTGAGTTGTCTTGCTGTCCCATAGGGTATTTTTAGTCTCGTGGACGTTAAAATTTATGTTATGTTATGTTATGTTAGCCCTTCCAAAACTTAATCTACAATTTCTAACTCTGCATGACTACCTCGTGAGGAATTTCAGCTTTTTTCGCTTGGAATCAACAAATGAAATTCGAGAAGATGTCCAGGACATGTTGCCACGTCTGGGAGCATCTATCAATAATGAGGGAGAAACTCGCTTTCGAGTCTGGGCTAGAATGGTAGTGCCAATCAAAGAGTTTAAGATAAAAGAAGTAAAGCAACCAAACATTGGAGAAGTCAAGCCACCGCCTGTTACTGTAAAGGTTACATACAACATTTCAAGATATACATAACACATGAGATCTGAGTGGGATGGGCTCAAAGAACATGATGTGCTCTTTTTGTTATCAATACGCCTATTTTTAGAACCACTTAGTGGTCAAGATGCTACAAATCTGAGTATTCCGGAACGGTTTGGCCTCCAATGTGTACGTGGATGTGAGGTTATTGAGATTCATGATGAGGATGGTCACCTTATAAATGACTTTACAGGAAGTGTAAAGAGAGAGAGGAGTGGAAGCCGCCAAAAGGGGAACTTTGAACTGTTGTTATTGCTTTAGATACTGCACAGTATCAGATGGATGTCAATGCCATTGCAGATAAGGGTGCAGACGATATTTATAGTACATTCAATATTTTGATGAGAAGGAAGCCAAAGGCGAACAATTTTAAAGCTATCCTCGAGTCTATTAGGGATCTAATGAATGAAGCTTGTATCGTTCCAGATTGGTTGCATGGCATTTTCTTAGGTTATGGAAATCCATGTGCTGCGCAGTGGACCAATATGCCTAGTACATTAGATGTTGATTTTAAGGACACATTTCTTGATGTAGATCATCTCAAGGAAACTTTCCCAGATTACTATGTAAGATTTTTCCAACACTAACTTGTTTGCTTCTATCCATTTTATGTTTCCTGAATTGAAATGTTCTTAAAATTTTATTTTAGATTCAATAATGTTTGTCATAGCTGATTGATTATTTTTGATTTTTTTCTTTTTATTCAATCTATTTTACAGGTGAATTTCATGCACCCAAATGGTGAAGAAGACAAGTGTCCAAAACCCCCTTTTCGCATAACCCTACCAAAGACATTGAAAAGTGCTGCGAACCAGGTCTTGCCTGGAGTTACAAAAAGAATCAGCGTAGATGGTGTGAATGTGGAAACCATGATGGGCATAAATGACAAACGAGCAAAGGTTGTTGTAGAGGCGTATGTGCCTCCAGATCCAGGTCCTTACCCACAGGACCAGCGAAAGAAAAACAGTGTCAGGTTCACCTCAGTTCAGGTATGTATTTATGTTTCTTCAGATCGAAGTATGTTCCAATTTGTGTTTTTTTTTTCTCTGTAATATTTTTTAGATATCGGCATTCCTTTTTGTGGTGTATCTTGTACTCTTTGTCCTATATAAATCGTACGTTTCTAATTATTTCTTTCCTTGCAGATCTTGTACATCTTACATGTCTGGCCACTTCTCTAAATCTTAGGATTTCCTATCTTTGGGTCTATACCGTGGTTAAATTTTTATTTTTGATTAAATTCTAAGGAGAAGTTGCTTCTAGTGCTCCTAATGCTGTTAAAACTTGTCTACATGCTTCAGTCCTGTTAACTTAGTTTTTTTGACTAATCTGTTTCTCATTTTGTAGGTTGGAGCTATCATCTCAGGTATTCAACCAGGTTTGACAATGGTTGTTGGCCCTCCAGGGACAGGGGAAACAGATACTGCCGTGCAGATTTTGAATGTGTTATATCATAATTGCCCTTCCCAGAGAACACTAATCATCACTCAATCCAATCAAGCTTTAAATGATGTTTTTGAGAAGATTATGCAGGTAATGTTTTTTTAACAAAATGTAACTGCTCCACAAACATTCTCCCTTGCTCAACAAAAGAAATGTTTTTCTCATAGAATTATAATTCGTGAGGCCTCTCACACATGTTGCAGTCGGTTATAGTACCTAATAATGCCAACCACAAGTCAGGGAAGGCATATATGATATAATACTAATTTACAATTTTTTATGGTTGTTTTGCCTTGAACACTTTATGTAGGTTCGATTTCATACTTAAGATGTTTTCGACCTATTCAAAATGGTAGAGAACTATTCGCGTCAGCAAACTTTATCTGTAGACAATCAGTTGTCTGGAAGGGTTTTCACTCAAGACCTTAGCCAAATGAACCATGCTTTGCCAGGCTCAAGTTTAAGTGCATTGAGAAAATATTTATGTTTTTGCAAGTTATTTCTGGATATACTGAGTTGGAGTTTTTGTTCAGTGCAGCCAGCATATCCAGAAATAACTTGCAAAAATGAATTCCCACGGAAAACAATTATAGTTCAAAGGTTCATAAGTTTATACTATACCCATATATATTATCATAGTCTGCTCCTCATAAAGATCAATAAAATGTAGCATCTGTAGGCTGTTCTCATACTGCCCATTGTCCAACATAGCACTTCTTGACAGAACACCTTGTTGTCCAATCATCAAGGGGAGTTCACTTATCCGCATCAGTTCTGAAATTATCTTAGAGACTGTATTGCAACAGGAATTGGTCTTTGCAGTCGAGGCAAAACTGGTAGGATATAAGTCATCTAAAGTCTTGCTGGATTTTCAGTGTTTTCAAAATCAAACAGGGCTTGCCCCACAGCTTTGCAAGCCTTATCAAATATCTCACCTGAGTCTAGTGCCTTATTCATACTGAACACAATGTTTTTGAGATTATCCAACGGAACTTGGTTATTGAGTTTAGAATTGTGCTTGGCTGTTGTAGGGATAGTAATATGGGAGGGAATATTGATTTTTCCTGCTGTTTTATCTGATACCATTGAAACCTTTATGACTCATAAATATGCACCAAGAATTATATGTTTCTATCTGAGAATATTTTACATTTGTTAAAATGTAATTGGATTCAAAAAAAATTCGTAAGTTTTTGGTGCTCATCTAGATATCTTTGACATTCTATAATTTCAAATGCTTTTCCATTTTCACAGAGGGATGTTCCTGCTCTCTACCTTCTACGTCTAGGGCAAGGTGAGCAGGAATTAGCAACAGATCCTGATTTTAGTCAACAAGGTCGTGTTAATGCTATGCTAGCACGGCGGTTGGAGTTGCTAGCGGAAGTTGAACGGCTTGCAAAAACATTGTGGCTCCCAGAAGATGTTGCATATACATGTGAAACTGCGGGATACTTCTGGTTATTGCATGTTTTCTCATGTTGGGAGCTGTTTCTTTCTGCATGTGAGGGCAATCAAGATAAGCCTAGTTTTGTGAAAGACAGGTTCCCATTCAGTGATCTCTTTTCAGACACACCACAGCCAGTCAAGATAAGCCTAGGGCTGCTTCCGCTATCTTGATAGCGGAAGCAGCCCTAGGTTCCGCTATTGTAGTACCATGTTTCAAGAGCTTGAAGAATGCAAGGCATTTGAATTACTCAAGTCCACAGCAGATCGTGCAAATTATCTGATGACTAAGCAGGCTAAAATTGTTGCCATGACCTGCACACATGCATTATTGAAAAGAAAAGATTTTCTCCAATTAGGATTGAAGTATGACAATTTGCTTATGGAAGAAAGCGCACAGATTTTGGAGATAGAGACATTCATACCTATGTTGTTGCAAAGGCAGGAAGATGGCCATGCTAGGCTCAAGCGCTGTATATTGATTGGTGATCATCATCAATTACCACCTGTAGTCAAGAACATGAACATGGCTTTCCAAAAATATAGCCATATGGACCAGAGTCTCTTCACTAGGTTTGTACGTCTTGGAATTCCTTATGTAGAACTTAAGGCACAAGGTAGAGCAAGGCCGAGTATTGCAAAGATATACAACTGGAGATATAGAGAATTGGGTGATCTGCCATATGTGCAAAGAGAGCGGGTTTTTCATCGTGCAAATACAGGTTTTTGTTATGAATATCAACTGGTAGATGTTCCTTATCACAATGGTCAGGATGAATCTGCACCTGTTCCCTGGTTTTATCAGAACCTTGGTGAAGCAGAGTATGTAGTTAGTGTTTATATGTACATGCGATTGCTAGGCTATCCTGCTAGTAAAATATCGATCTTGACAACTTACAATGGTCAAAAACACTTGATTCGTGATGTTGTCAGACAAAGATGTGCTTCTCATCCCCTTATTGGATCACCCAGCAAGGTGGGTAAATGTGACAATCACTTCTGGTTTGTTAGCACATCTGGTTGCTTTTCTTGTGTCATTTCAATGATAATATTCTCCATTGTTGCTTCTACAGATAACAACTGTTGATAGGTTCCAAGGGCAACAAAATGATTATATATTACTGTCTCTAGTCCGGACCCGATTTGTAGGTCACCTTCGAGATGTTCGTAGGCTGGTTGTTTCCATGTCCCGTCCACGCTTGGGGTTGTATGTGTTTTGCTGTAGTTTGCTGTTTGAACAGTGCTATGAATTTTAACCTACATTTCAGCTGCTACTCCGACGACCTAATAAGCTGGCTTTGAATTTGGATGAGACAACCTATCCCACAGAGCATTTAGCTGGGGAAACTGACAGGATTCGACTTGTAAGTGGACTTCAGGAGTTGGAGAACATTGTCTTGAGTAAACTTCATCAGCTTTATCAGGTATTTCACATACCCTTTTGTTTTACTTATGTTTATTATTGGATTATTTGAAAATATCGCAATAAAAAGCACGATCCAGGTCATTTTTAAAAAACAGGAGAAATTTTAGCATCTTATTGCTTTTGATATATCTTGGGATCTCTTAAATATGTTTTGTTTTTTTTCCCCAAAAAGAACAGTACTTGTTTCTATGTTTTCTCTTTCTTTCTGAGATTTGCCACAAATCTTCTCTCTCTCTATATATATAAACATGTTCCTCATACTGCTTTTGCTAATTTAGGGCTAAATGTTTTCTGTTATGGCCCTTTAGAGGGGACAAATTGCAATGGATGAACGAAGGGGACAAATTTCAGAAGTGTTTATCAATATAGTACCTAATTTTTATACAGCTTTTGTGATTTTACTCCTTTTGGGCATCACACAGTCAGCCATGCAGATTTATATGGCAAGTTTAGGAAAGGTATACACCAACTAAACATTAAAATGGTTGACAAATGCAAGCAAATTTTTAAACTGATGTCCAAGTTACAAATATTTGGCAGCACACCAATGGAAAATATATAAAAAACTGTATAGTTTTTAGATGTATGCTCAGACAACTGAAAGAATTGGCAAATTCTAGCTAACTCGCATGAAGAGCTATGGTTTAAATTGCATTCCCTTGTTTGATTGATCTTAATTTGGATTTCCAATAATATTTTATAGAAGAATAAACCAATCTGTGACAATGGTTGCTTTTGGGAGTTTTTGGCTTCCCTGCTGTCAGAACAGGGTCCCTTATTTCCTCAGATCTACTTAACTTTTCGAAGGCGATGTTATGATGTGACAAACAATCTACTCCATATGCATGCGCTCTATAAGCGTTCAGTTTAACATGCAACGAGGGTGGGGGAGCGGGAGGGAGTGGGCGGGGAGGAGTATGCTGGGGTACACCCAGTGTACCAAATATCAATTGAGCACTTTATCACTTGAATAGTGAGGATGAGACACAACTCCCATCAGTGTGTGTGTGTATATATATATATTTTAATATATTATGTCTCCTTATCTTATATAGTTACTTAGGTTGATCTTCTATTATACTAAGAAATTTAATGAGAGAGTATACCAATACTGAGATAGGACCAATATAATTATGGATTTCAAGTAACCACAAACTTGTACTTAATTGGGCCACCATATGATAACCCAAGGAACACCACATGATAGTGACTCATGGTGATTATTATACTAGGGTACATCCATGTACCAAATATCAATTGACCACTTTATCACTTGAATAATGAGGATGAGACACAACTCCCATCAATATATACATATTATGTCTCCTTACATTATATAGTTACTTAAGCCAATCTTCTATTGTACTAAGAAAGTTATGGGAGGGTATACCAATACTGAGGTAGGTCCAATATATTTATGGATTTCAAGTAACCACAAACTTGTACTTGATTGGGCCACCATACAATAACCCAAGGAACACCACACGATAGTGTCTCATGGTGATAATATACAAGCCTTGAGCATTTCAAGGAACACCTCCAACCGATGGTCAAAGGGTGCCTGACAAGGAGGGATGATCCAGACTTGTAGGGATCAATGAAGATGATACATCTCTAAGAAGATGGCATTCACAATAACTTTGGCAAAGGAAAATGAGATGTAAAACGTCTTGGTTGAAAGAAGATAACAACTGCAATGTCTCCAAGAAGTTGGCACCCATAATAGCTTTGGTATAGAAAGATGGTTAACATCTCCATTGACTAAAGACAACACCTGTATTTTCTCCACAGAAGGCAGTACCAACAACTGTTGTAAGGAAGATAACACCCACAATATCTTCTCAAATGCAAAGAATAGAAGATTTCACCTTCAACTCTTATAAGGAAGATAGAAACAAATGTTATCACACACAACCTACTATTGCTCTTACTTTTGTAAGGGAAAAAAACAACTATAATATCTTCCATCACTCTATCGAAGCAAGGACAACATGAAAGTCTTGAAGACAACATGGTCGATTCTCGATGATAAGGAGCCAAGGGCCATCAATGCTCTGCAAGAACAATAGCTAACAACTCGAACACTCCAGGAAGAGTGATATTCAATCATAGTGTCAATAAAAGCATCTTCAAACTCCCCCTAACCAGAAGCATGGAATAGTAACTGCAAATAATAAGGGCCTACCAAATGAACTAACTAAGATCTGGATTGAACAAAACTCATTCCATCATATAACCTTATAAGTTACAAGAAATAACTCCATTAAACAAAGGGCAAACTTGCTGCAAAATGTACCTTCATAACTGGGTAGTCCATACCAAAGCAAACCATATCAACGTACGTTATCAAGTCGTAACTCTAAAAGAAAATAATAAAGTAAATGGATCATGTATCAGAATAATATCACCGGCAAAAATTTACAAGCATACATTATGGATTGCCATGATAACTTTCCCACAAACAAGACTCTTTGGTTGATAATTCTCGAAACTGAAGGAATCAGTGGATAACAATGCATAATAATCTAGAATGAGAGTCCATAATACACATTACCAACACTCATCAAAATACTTCATCACATTCATCTCATGAAGAGCCCACAAATAACAAACTTATAAAGTAGTGTATGACCATGAAGAGTTGATCGTAGATCTAAAGTATGAAATCTATATTAAGCAATCATCAATGAAGCCAATCCATCCATCAACCAAGCAAGTTGTGGAATTTCCAAAACATCCAAGTCATCTACAAAGCAACCAAGAATGGAGAATCAAGAAGCAAGGTCATTCATTTTAAAATAATGATTGTAACTCCAATACTCAACATCAAATCATCAAAACCATACTCAAAACAACTAAGGATGGATTCATCAATACAAGTCATCAATGCCAACTACAAAGCAAGAGTTGTACATGAATGTAATCAAGGACAATATCTCCAATCATCAAGCCCATCCACAAAACATAAGGATGGCAATAACATATTATTATGTCAATGTGCAAAGATAGATGCATGCCTAAGTAGAAACCATTATATTTTAGATAATGTAGCCCAAAACATCTAAGAGGCACTTCAGACTAACATAGGCCTCGCTATCCCAACCATGGGTGTATAAGTAGAAATATGAGCAGGAACAAAAACATGATGCACAGTAAGAGATCATCAATAACGTGAAAGTGTTAAGAAATGGGAGTGAACTATTACTCTAGAAAGACGAAGAAGTTCTGCTTAGAATAGAATATCTGTTCAATAAGACTTCAAAAAAAAAGCTCAACCATCTTACCCAACTCTTCCATGCAGTGTTAACATAGAAGTCCATCTCGGGATGTGAGGCTAATCCATTGGTCTTGTGCTCCTAAACATCATTCCAACAGATTTGCTTTGGAGGTTACATCATCCTTATCATCTAGGGAAACTTCCCTATTACACGGAGCTGATACAAAATATCTAATACCAACACTTGAAGACTCGTATTTTGGCTTAATAAGATTAATAATACCTTTGCCATACTTTCCAAATTCTTGTGTATCCCATCCTTTGAAGTATACTCCATCAAATAGATACTTTAGATTTCCTGGATCCATGGTCTTCCCCAAACCTTTGCTCCTGATTTGAGAAATCATAGGAGGAAGCAACATTGGATGATCCAATTGAAGTTGTTGGTGAGGATCCACCATATGGATCATATGAATAATCATCACTCTTTGTATTAGTGTCACAATGAGTCGACCCTTCATCACTCACCGTAGTATTGTCATCATGTGTTTTATCTTCTTCATCCTTTGAGGTGCTCTTGGAATATGTATCAGAATCTAATTGTTGTTGCATAACAACATTAATCTCCTTAAATATTGTTTCAACTTATTCATTTCTTTTACAAGAAAATCACAGTTAAGAACACCAACTTTGTCAAAATAGATAAAGGCCTTTTGCAATGCATCATGAAACCTAGTGAACTTATGTAGCTTCTTGTTGCTGTTGAGAGGTCTAGAAGCATCAACATTGAAGTTGTTCTTGATATGTTTGGCCACGAATTTATTCTCAGTCTTCTACCTTATTTTTAGATTAAGTGATTTGATAAACAAAAAGCAAGTTTGTACAAAAACTAGGAACACGATAAACACCATTAACTGTGCCATTTCCATCATTTGTTTTTCTAGAACCAAGAACCAAAATAGCATGCTTATTTGCAACAAATATCTTATCACCCATTATTGTGCCAAGAAAATCAAATATTATCCCATTCTTTGCCATATGACAGGAATAATCAAAATCCATGACCCATGTGCAAAAGAATTTGTATGCAAAGGTTGACAAGTGTCATAAAAGACATGCCTCCTTCAGTGGTTTTTCAAGCTTCTTGAATTGTTCCTCACCATCATCCATTCTTTTGTAACATATCCCATGCTTTTGATTTGATTCACCACAAGATGAACACATTTTCTTCTTTTCATGCCTTGGCTCATATTTCTTGACCTTCTGCTACTCATAGCTCTTTTGTCCACTGATTTTCTTCTTGCCCTTTATTGATGTAATAAGCTTGCTCTTTGGGCCCTAACTTGCCATTTTGAAATAGCTTGATCTATTTTTTTAATGAGAGTAGTTCAAAACTCATCAAAATCAAGACCCTGCTACTTATCCTTTTAGCAATAGGGATTTTGAAGTAAGAAAAATGGAATGAAAAATATTATAATTTGCCATTAGATTGGATGGAACAATGTCAATCAGTTGCAAATACTTCTCTCTATAATATTTTCTGCACTTATGCAATCGAGACTGAATCATCTTGGTTTGTATTGAAAATCATCCTCTATCTTGTCAAAGCCCAAGGGATTATGTTTAGAAATCTCATCTTCCATGATTGTACAAGCTTTGCTTCATTTGTTTGGTTGAAAAGTAGTCTCAATTGATCCCATGCTTCTTTTAGAGATTTATTTTCACGAATATGAAACCCCATATCCTTATGAGTTCAACAGCTTTATCAAGGTGAATATTGTACTTCATAAGCTTTTCTACATCAATTGGAGTTTTTTGCTCCCTTAAGAGATCCTCCACAAACTCTTGCTCTTCATAAGTTCCTCGAATTTTTTTTCCTATATTCCATAATTTTTTCTGTTAAGATTACAACACCTTAATTGGTGTTAGGGTAAGGGGATTGAATGTTATACTCTCTAGGTGATGGTATTATGTTTATAGAGCGTTATGAAGTAGACAACCCATGTTTATATAAGATGGGCCTAATGGGTAACTTGTGGAATAAGTTACAATTGGTAATTAGTCAAGTTATTTGTATTGGGAGGGTTAAGGGTTTACATTAAACCTAGGGTTATTAGATGAGAGACTATATATAGAGCTATCCATCATTGTAATGGATCATGGATTATAGATCAATGTTGTTGAGTAGTAAGATAGAGGATGGTAGTAGGTCTAACACTCATAGTGGGAGATATTTTGGAGTGGTTCCTTAAGGAATGTTGTATGGTGTAACCATACCTCAAGGTTATTTTTGTTTTTGGGCATATTGAAAACTAGGGCACTTTGGTCCACCCTAAATCTTGTGTTGTATATTTTGGTTACATCTCAGCATTATTTTATACATTGAATATTTAGTTCTAATAAGCGATATTAGAGTTTCAATTTGGGTAAAGTGGGAGAATGCTTTTTCCCGATTTGGAGTTACTTTTTATTTTCTCTTAGAAAAAAACACCCGAACTTGTAGAAGGTTGTTCTCTTAGCCAAAGTGTCAGACGGAAAATGATTCATATTCCATTATAAAGTATGCTTTGATAGTTTTCCATCAAGTGGTTACCATCAAAATTTTGGGCACTAGTAAGGGAGTTGTGACTTTACGATGTTGACCTTCAAGGACAGCCAAATTTGTTATTTGTAGTAGCAACCCTAACAAAAGTAGATTTCAGGTATAAGCAATTCAAGCATTGTTCTTTATGTTGTGAATGATTTTTTCAGATCTAGTAGCCTACATAGTTATCATTTGTAGATTTTTACAAGGAAAGGAGATCCATTGAAGTAATGTTTTCTTGAAACTCAAGTTTTTTTAATCCAAATGTCATTTATGGAGATACTTGAATTTTATGGAAGGGATGATTTTATGATAGAAGATGGTGGTTTAAATTTAAACAACATTATCATAGGCCTTTTGATAACAGGGTTCTCATTAAGAGGTTAGATGGGGAAGCTTATACCTTTTGGCAAAATTTCTTTCTTTGGAAATATTTTTGGGGTTGGGATGAAGTGCAACAAGCTTTCTTAACTAAATGGGAACATGAGAAACTTCTAATTATAATGAGGGAACAATAAGTGTACAAAAGTGAGTTGACAAATAAAGATTCTAAAATACCATACTTGAAGCATAATAGTGAATCTTTTGATGAGCCATTGAATATTAGAACAAACATGACTTCTAAGTTTGATACAGAGAAATAAAGTCGTGGAGATAACTAATTTGGAGAGTATAGTCCAATCCCTTGTTTGGGGAAGTAAACAAATTAATGAATGAATAGAAAGAGCAAGTAGAAGAAGGGATGGAGGAATCCCAACCCTCGATCAAGAAAATTAGGAAAAGTTTCAAGATTTTGGTTTCCAATTAAAGAAGTTTCAATGTTACAAGATCATAGTTGCATTCAAAAGGAGACATTGTCTTCATAAGAACCAGCAACAAGTGTAACTTTATCAACATTGACTTGGCTAAGCAGAGTAGATTTAAGAAAAAAATATCGAGGAGATGCAAAAAAGGTTCAAATGATTGAAGATTTGAATCTTACCATGGAAAATTATATTTTTGCACTCGAAGATTTTTGCCATTTATATGGATAGATTTGTTATTCTTGGTTAGAGATTTTGGGAACTGTTAATATTAATGTGCAAAAAAGTTTCATAAAGCTTTGGTACATGAAAAAGGTGGTATTGCAAAGTATTACTCATCATATCAAGGAGGGCCATTAGGAGAAGGTTGAAGAAAAGCATGAGGAGAAATTTGAAGAAGATAATGGAGGATCATCAAACACATAAGATAAATTAAGATAAGAATCATCATAACATAAGATAAGGTCCTAAAGAAGATAGCAATGAAGGGTTATAATTTATAAAAAGAGCACAAGGAGAAATTCTAAGAATACAATGAAGAATATACAAAACACCATTAAGGAAGAGGACAAGGAAGGATTAGAATAAGAAGACATAAGGAGGAATCCAAAAAAGGAAAAAGGAGAATTTGAGAAAGTTTACAAGGACATTGGTACTTATGAAGGAAGCTCACACCATCACCTTTGAAGAGCTAAAGGAGCAAGTGAAAGACAAAGGTTGAAGAGTCAAAAGAAAAAGAAGAATAATCTAAGTGTATAAAGACCACGATATATCAACATCCACATCACCATGAGAGGCAACTATTTTGGAGGCATAATGTGAAGGTTTAGAAAAGCAATGAATATTCGTATACATGGAATCAATTAGGAAAACACTATGGATATGATCGGCATTAGAGGAGCACTCTTTATGGACATCAAATATGGATATTTTTTGGAATTAGAGTAGCATAGTGAAAGCATGGCATAATCAAGGATCATCTTCTATCAAGGTTACACATGGATCGATGGATGATTGAGCATGGCATCAAGTATACACAAATTTGTGGGCGTATTAGTAATTGGTCTCTTCTCGTGTTTTGCCAACAAGTTATGGTGGCTGGAATGTTATACACCTAAGGCCATGGCATTATCATGTATACGGGTTTATGGACTAGTTGGCTTGTGGTGCACATAATCAATGTTTAGATAGATGGGCCCAATGGTAACTTGTGGAATAAATATAATTGGCACTTAGTCAGTTGAATGTTTATTGTGTGCATTAAGGTTTTACCCTAACCTTAGGGTTATTGAATGAGATACTATTCATAGAGGCATCAATTCAATTGAGTGGTAAAGATAGAGTAGGGAAGTAGGTTTGATACTCATAGCAAGGAGATATTCTGGATTGGTTCCTTTAGGCATATTGTTAGGTGTAACCTTTCCTCAAGGGTACTTATATTTTTTAGTATATTGAAGATTAGGGCACATTGGCCCACCATACATCTTGTGTTTTACATTTTTTTTACATCGCAACATTATTTTTGTTCATTGGATATTTATGATCCATGCTTGATCATTTTGGCAATATGTAACACTTGCTCAAAACTTAAGGCAACCTCCACCAAAACTTAGAGCTCTTTGATTGATTTCCAACAGTTCAAATAATTTGAAAATGGACCTCGTATGATAAAGTTATGGCCTCTAGAAAATTGCCTTTAAATGCCTCCAAAATCCAAATTAAAAAAATAATAATTTGAAATAATTAAAAAAATATATTTCTTTGACATGATTGCACTGTGTCATCTACTTAATATGCTAGAGCGGACCAATGAAATTTTGTCACATGTAAGTTTATTGGACAGCCTAACCGAGCATGTAGACAAACCATTTGTTTTTAACTTGTTAGTTTATGGTTTGTGAGAATGTTTTGACCAATAGTCATTTTCCATGTGTCACTATTTCATCGGTTGTCATAGAAATGGACAACTGTGAGGGGGTCACTGGGATTTGAACCATCAACCTAGATGTCCTAAGGCCTAAGTGCCTGCAAGATAGTCATGCGGGAAAGGATCATGATCATAACCCTCTTAGGTGTTGAAGAATGCGACACACAATCTGTAGAAACTCAGTTCGCTGGCAATCCTGTTAGTATAATAGAGGAAATTGATAAAGATAAATGAATGAAAATACCAACACACTATCTGTAGAAGTTTGATAGGCTGACATTACTGATCATATAATGAATAAAATTGAAAAAGATGAATGTTCGAAAGACCAAAGTCTAGTAGCATAAGTAGCAGCTTTCATGAGGTAAAGGCAATCTCAGAGTATAATATAATGCCAAAGGTGGGGGGAAAACAATTAGAATGGGTAAAATATAAGTATTGAAGCCAACATATCTCTGAGACGAGTTATCAGTTATGTATTCAACAAAGCATACAAAGAAAACAATCACTAGGAAATTGATCTCATTAAATAGAAGATGGCTGCGATCAACCTCAGGCAATATAAAGTAGCCACTTATGTACCATAAAAAAATTGGATTCTCGTAGTTGAAATTCCAATACTAATTTTGAGCAATCTTCCAGAAGTGTGAAAAAAATTTGGTGAACCATGGACTATACTTGAACTTGCAAGGCAGGTCCAACTGTTAAAAGTTTAAGCTTCTTTTGTGTACACTTCCTGTTGAGGATTAGCTGGCCTATTTCATTTATGATTTCAATTTTACAGCATGTATGATTTTGATAAATATGTGTATGCCTCTTCCTCAAGATATACAATTCTTGGCAAGCTTTCACTGAATGGAAGAGAAATGCTTGAAATGTGCCCATAATTCTTGTTGAGGATTTTAATGTTATATTATGTGATTTTGAGAAAGGTGGGATTGGGCGGGTAGGGGGAGGCTTGGGGTCGGGAGCAAGGGGGGGTGATTTACCTCATAATAACAAGATTATTTATCTCTCCTTATATCAAGGGAACTACACTTGGTGAAATAGCAAGCAAAGTTCCATTTCATAGCCAAAATTTTGAAGATTTCTCACGACTGATCATTAGACATCGAGAAACTGGGAATACGGTATACGTATGCTGTAATATAACAACTCTGATCATTCCCATGCTCACAATAGTGAAGGATAAGTCACCTGATAATTATTCATTCACGTTTGTAATTTTGGTGTCAAGATCCTTAAGGGTGGAGTGGAGCAGGTTACATACAAGGCTTCCATATGTAGACATTTGATAAAAACTGAACGTTAGAGAATGGGAAACATTTTGGCAACATATTCTAGCAAAACAAGGTATCCAAGGTGATTTGCATTACATTCAAATAGAGTTGATCTACCATAAACAGTCTTCTTCACTAAGATGATTGGCAAGGAGGCTTTTGATGTAATGGAATGTTGTCCTCTAAAAAAAGAACTTTCCTAGTACCGAAAATAATGAATGGTCTGGATTAAAGAAACTGATTGAAATAGGTTTATGATAAAACCAGAATAATATAACTTATAATGCCTCTAGAAAAACTTGATGGGACAATTGTAAATGATTTACAAGAAGTTATTGGACACAATCTGAGTTTCTACGCCAATCTTCTTAAAGAAGACTCATACAGGGATGCCCATCTGCATCCACAGCTATTTTATAGCACATTCCCACCATCCTCACTTATTAATAAAAAGTGGATCTTGTGAACAAAATTACTGAAAAGGAGCCAAAAAATTGTTGTCTTTTCTGTGCATTTTTATAAGGCCCCTGAGCCAAATGGATTTCCTGATCACATCTTCCAGCATTTTAAACATATTTTCAGAAACACAGAGCACTAAAGTTGCAAACCTAAGTTGAGAGGGAAAATCTAAAGCCTTTAAACCCAAAACCATATGATCTAAGTACAAACACAAATAGCCATGTGAAGGAAAGACCCCTCAATGAAACATAGAGCTAATGACAACAAAGCAAGAAATGAAGACTAGAAACCAATGTTGTCACATGTCCTTGGCAAGGCTTGGGCCATAACAAACAATGACATCATCGTCTAACACCATGAGAGGGCCAATGCAGTATCCAATAATGTCCATAGGGAAATGTCTAGGGATAAGAGGGTCAGGCTAGACAATCCTAGCCAGAAGCAATGTTTTTTCTCTAGAACCTCTTCTAATAGCTAAGGCTGTTGAACCTTTCCTAGCAACACAAAATAGTAATGTGTGCCTACTATTGTGACTTGGGCTGTGCAGACAAAAGTTTCTAGAACACCATTGATGTGGAAATCCGTTACATCTAGAATGAAAGTGGGCGGACTGGGGTGCCCTAGTAGTAGTACACTAGGATGACCCACCACACTTATTAGAGAGAGACTATCTGGGATTGCTAAAGGCAGGGCGTGGTCGTGGTCACCAATGAAATTATACATGCCTTGTTTCAAGAAACAAATCCTACTTCAACAGGTGGACATGATAAACTTTTGACAGATGTATTTGGAACTTCATCCACTAAATGTGACGATGCTTTTGGTTATCTACCTTGTGGATCTGATGGATTCACAATTGTATGGTAACTCTCCTATTCCATTCGCCAATAGGAATATAATGTCATCCTCTCTCACCATAATTGTTTATCATAGAACCTTTCAAGTTTCTAAAGTCAATCATTGCTTCTCATCTACGCCTTAAAGCATGCTCCATCTATACCATCCTAAGGACCTAACCACACTTACAATTTGCACAATACTTTGCTTTTAGAATCTATTATTCCAAGGGAAGCTACACAGTGAAAAGCTTTTTTGCAGCACCATGAAGAGCCTTCTGACCATGATTTAATCATGATAGAAGTAAGCTCATGTTTTTGGAAACCATTATCTGATTCCATCAATAATTACAAAGAATTTTGTAGGTTAGTACTTCTATTATTTTAATGTTATATTTGGACATTCCTTTGGTTAGATGGAGGTACATGCCTATTCATTAGGACCTGATTATGGGGAAGATCAAACCCAAAATACAACATTTGATGCTTGGGTGGTTTACTCTAGATGGATGTATACTGTTAATAGAATTAGTCCTGCAATCAGGTGCAATATATCAGCTGGATGTGCTTTTATCCTCAATTTTGTCGTTTTTTGTTTTTTTGAAATGTTATGGCATATAGATGAATTTTTTATGGGATGCATCTAATTCTTGTCATGATCTTATGTGGACTATAGCAGATACAAATATAGCCCAGATATGCATTTTGATTGGACATATGCTACCAAGGTGAACTGCATTGATACCGCTATCTAGATTCCAGGAGATATCCATGGGACAACACTCCAAATTACAGAATCTAGATGTGTTCACTGTTATATGCATATGCAAACACAAAATTAAATAATTCTTTAAATCTAAACATTCAGATGGAGACACATAGGAAAGAAATAGAATAGGAACATAAAAGTTTTTTAATCTGTGTTTTGTACATGGTAAAGTCTTGAGAAAGAAATGATTGTTTACCATCCACTAGCTATATGTGTTGATATGATATTTGATGATTTATGATCTATCTAGGTACATACGTATACAGTGTTACAAATCCATGAAGGCTAAAGTACTGTTATATAAGATGAAAAAAAAAATTATATCATACAACTCTTCATTGTTAGATAGAAATGGTGTCAAAATGTAATTGGTTAAATCTGGCCCACGAGGCATTTCCACACACACCTACAAGGGTGTCACGTATCAACCTTGTGAGGGGAACCCTTATAGTCATATAGGGGTGGGGCAGGAGGCGGGGAGGGCTGGGTGTGGTCAACCCTTTTATGAATGAAGGCAACAATGTTATTGGCACTTGGTGGTACCCTGCATTGTGTGTGGACCTTAGCAGTTTGGTTCATAGATCTCAGGGACCTTGATAAAGGTAATGATAAAGACCACATAAGAATTGGTGTAGTCGTGCAAGTATGACGGTGCCACATCTAACTGCCTAGATATCCCTCCGTCATTGGAAATGTTTGTGTGACTTCTAGTGGAGATGGATTGATGATCTTGGTAGTATTTCACACTTTAGAAGAGGGTTCGATAGTACTACATAGTGCAGACTATGAAACATGAACCGACATTACCACAGGCCACGAGAATGGGCTTTGTGGTGTCACTAGAAGCGTATTTGGAAAATCTATCTGGATCAATATGTATTAGATATAGTTAAGCACATCTTGGAGAGGTGATGAAATCCGATGTGTGCTTCTTGATGGACCTCTCTATTATGGTTTCTATTTGCAACCTATAGTTTGCTTGTGGTTTTCCCTTTGCCCAAGTTTATGTGTTAGCTGATATTTTGCTAGAGATTTTCCCTTTATGGTAAGGAATTTTAACTATATATTTATACTTTTACGGATGTGTTTAGTCTTGTAGTAGGTCTTTTTTTTTAATTGGACAATAAGTTGTTGAATGTTTTGCAGAGACTGCTCAATTTCAGCCTACTTTTGTTGTCAATATATTGGTTGCTCATTCGAATGTCAATTTAACTTCTCTTTTCCCAAGTAGAAGTAAATTATCAATGGATGAAAAGATGATGTACACCACTCTAATTTGTGCCATTTATGTTTTTTTGAAATATAAACATCCCTAGATGATCCCTGGTTATATAACTACCCATTATGCTCAATTGAACCTTGTGATTGACCAAGTATGCAAATCAAAAGGGAAATGAGCCATAAGGTTGAGAACTACTTATAAGAGAATGCTTTTGGGAAATCTTGGAAAAACATTTCACTTGTCTCCATTGAAATATCCTTTAATGAACACCTTAAAGGCATTGTTATAATCCACATATATAATAATTGAATAATGTAGATCAACACAACACAATAGATATTGGTGGGCCAAGATGCCCAAATATGAGATATATGAAAAAATAAAATATACCTTTAAGGTAGGGTAACACCATACAATACTCCTTTAGGAACGAATAACTCCACAATGCTACTTCAAGGGTATAACCTCCAATATCCTTCTAACAATAGAAGACTCAACAATTACTTGATTGATATCCTTTAAAATCATATTCATCTCCTTTATATCTATCTCTATCTAACTAACAATGGATGTGTAACCTTATAATCCTAATGTAGGCCGACCATTACCAAAAGTACTAATTCCACAAGTTACTCATTTATCCTAATATATTGGACCCATATAACTAACTAAGGGGGATGTTTGCCACATGTTGGTATCTCCATCAACCCATATACATTAATATATCATATCCCTAGGTACATAACATTCCTTCCCTCCTTGACATGTTTCATCCCTGAAACATAAAAAGAAACCAAATAATGAGTGTGATTTAAATCATTGCACAATTGTCTCCATGCTTGATCATCCAACCACCCATATGCAATCTTGGTAAGTGCTAACCATGGAACCTTGTTTCCAAATTTCATTATGCAACTCTGATTCTATTCATGATCATAATTATATCTTCTCGGTGTCTGATTCCATTGATGGTGCCTCCAAAGGGAATCCTAGTATGGATGGTGGAGTGGGGAGTGATTAGAGATTGTAATGGAAAGATCTTGGTGGCTTACATGAGACCTCTTGGGGTTTAATCTAACCACTTTTCCAAAACTAAAGCAACCTTGTGGGAGATCTAACTCGCCAAATAAATGAATGCCAAATTTCTTGTTGTCGAAGGGGACTTTCTGAACATTTTCAAATGCCTTCGATGGATAAACCCCCCCAATTGGACTATCAAAAACTTGGTGCTTGATGGCCTCAATTTTTTATAGTCCTTAGATGAGATTTCCTTTTGTCGCATCTACAGGGAAGGAAATAGGTGAGCTAATGTTAATGGCTTCTACTCGAGCTTGTATAGTTGGGTTATCCCAATGATCTTGACTATATAATTTTTAGGCTCCCCTTTACTTTACCTTATTTGCTTTTCCCCTTTAGCTAGTCTCATTTCAGAGTTTGAGTATCTCAAGTTGATCTGTTTTAAATCCTTGCATACCCTTGTCATTTTCCCACACCCTTCAAGACTTCACCATTGTATGTGTGTCTTTTGGTTCTTTTAAGTTGGGCTACTACTAGAGACGTGGGTTTTTACACCATGTTAGGCGCATTTGGTCTACAGTGGGCAATCATATCTTGCTCCTTGAGGGATATTTTCATTATTCTTTTCAGTCTCACGTATAGAGTGTTTTACCCATTCAGTCCACCTACAAAGCTTCTAAATGTCCCTGCTTTCTCTTTTGTTGGTATTATCAACATTCTAGAACAATCATCCAGTTCCCTTATTTTCTTGTGCTCATGGGAGGTGATAAGAGTCAAAATAGAGCCTTGTTTTTGTAAAGGAGTAAAGAGCAACTCGATAATTTGGCATACCCTGAGGAAAGGAGGGTTAGCCCATTACATGGATAGACTTAAATGCTATGATCCATCACTATCTGTAGAGTTCACCAAGGCATGGAAGCAAGAATGATATTTATGAGAGGTGTGTCCATGGAAGTCAATGAAGATAGCATTGCCAGTCCCTGGTATGTCTACCAAAGGCCTTAAATTTTTTAAGAATAGGAGCAAGAATGAAGAAAATAAACTATTTTTCATAGACAAAAAATTCATGAAATTGAGGATGATATTCTTAGAATTTTGCAACCAGGCCCCTGGGGTGAATTCAACTTGTAAATCATAAAATATATTGCTTTGGAAGGTCGCGACAAAAGAACTACTATCATTTCTTCTTGTTGAATCACTTCAGGCACATGAGATTGGAAGTATACTTTTTTTCTGCTCATGTCTCTTAAAAACATTGTAATATATATTCAACTTAGAAAGGGTGAATTTTCCCTTCACGAGGCTCTTATTTACTTATTACAAGAAGCCCTTCCCAAGATTTTTCTTGTTGAGATAGACCCTACTTCAAATGTCTTTGAGGGTTTGGATAAAGTTGATGTGGGGACTCTTAACCCTCCATCCTTCCCTAGGCTGATCAAGACTTGGAAACGTCCAAGTTCTATTAAAATTAAAATTCCTTTTGCCTATAATCACAAAACAAGGTAAGGGTGAAGTGGGGACTAGGATAGAAAAGAGGAAGAAGGTTAGGATTGAGGAACCCCTTGCTGCTGATCCTTATTAAACCCTGAATCTCCTTGCAAAGTGAAACCTATACTGGCTAGAAGCAGACTTAGTTTGGGAGGAGACTCTGTTAAGCTAGGACATGACCAAATTATTGAGATTCTTGATGATGATAGGTACTCCTAGCTTCAAACAGATGCTTCTCATGACCTGGAGGTCGATCCCAACTCTTGTTCCTTTGAAGGTGCCTACCAACCCAATAACGGGATCTCAGCCTCGGTGGTAGATCTTTAGAATAAGGTGTTAAGTTTAGAAAATGAACCCAGCTTACAGCTGAGCATATTGAATTTGTTTTTCAGTAGAAACAACAGGCTCAAGGCCAAAATTGATGGTCTCTATCATAAAATTTATGGAGAGGTGCCTGCATCATCAGAGGATATCCATTTTGATAAAGATTAGTGAACAATTTGCTAGAGATTTGCCACCTGAAAGAGGATCTTCCAACCTTAAAGCCAAAACTGACAAATTAGCAGGTGAGCTAGGTTCTATAAAGGAAAATCTTATCAAGGTTATAAAAACAAGCAAAGCCACTACAAATAAATGGGTTAAAACTTAATAGCATCCAAATGTTTCAAGAAGGTTTAATGAAAAGGAAAAACACTTTGGCTCAAGCAGGCCCCAACAAAAGAATAATAAACCAAAAGAAGACCCAATTTGAAGCTAATAACCTGAGGATGATTGTCTAGAAAGGCACCTATAGATACTAGAGGAATGGGAAGCTGCGGTTGCCCTTAATAGTCTCTCATCACCAGCAGATAAATCCTGCTAATCAAATGTTGCCCTGATAATTTTACTATTGGTTTGCTGCCGGTTGTAAGCATTATGTCTGTTTATTCTGGATCTAAGTTTTGTCTTATGTTTTTGGTCTCCTATTTTGTTTAGTCTTTGTTTTTTCCTTTGGCTCTTTGTTGTAAAAGGGTTTGGGCCCTTTCAAAAACCCACTTTTTACCCTTAATAAAAATAAATAAATATAACCATGCCTTATCCCAGTCTAGTATTATTCAAATAATTTCCATAGACAACCCAATATTGCCTTGCTATTCTAATTGACCATAGTTTTGTGGTCCATTGATATGTAAATATCAATTGTTTGCTAGGCCATGTCCTTTTTAGCTCACTCACAATACTTTTTGATAGGTGCACTGGTTCCTTTGTTTTAGGTTTGACTTATGTATTTTTTGGAATCTGTTGTTTTTGAGTCGTTTTCCAATTCCCTGTTGTTTTAAATGTTTATCTTGGTCATTTTCATAATGAAATTCTACACTCTCATGAGAAATGCTAGATTGCAGACTGGGAATGAGAGGCACAGGAGATGTTTTTGTTTTAACATCATTGTAATTTAACCTTAATGGAGATCTATTTTCATGCAAAAAAAAATGATGCAAGATTTAATAGGGGATAGCACCCAGTAGGATTGGTTATGTTGAAAGTGAATAACATCATTTACTTTATTGTGTTTAATTCATAATTTGGAGAATTGGCTTTCTCAATGTTAAATTATTAACCTCTTTATCTTATAAATACTTAAGTGCAATTGAAGCTATATTTCAAAGGGACGTATCCTATACTTGGTATCCCAAAGAATGTCCCCAAAGAAAGATGGACAAAGCACGTAATGGGGACATCCTTGACCCACCCCCTTTGAAAAGGAATGGCTTGAGGACCGCATCCCCCTTGCGTCCATTCACCCTCTACCCTGCATTCTCACACTTTGGTTCCCACAAAAATAAAAATGGCACATTAAGCATATATGAAACCTTAAATAGTTTCTACAAACATAGACATAGGATACCTTTCGTGAGGTATGCTGTTCTTGTTGGTGAGCAAATCAACAATTACTTCAAATTTATTGACTGTTATGTTTATTTTAACTTTTATAACTTTTTTATTTTATAGTTTTTTGGTGCAGCAGTCTCCTTTTTTGCGTCCCCCCATTTCCCTTGCCCCCCAACTAAAAAAAGGGTCTCCACATATAGTTCAACTTGCAATGTAATTTACCTCCTTATCTTATTAGTACTTGCATTGTAATTTACCCCTCTTGGAGATGCACTGCTATGCATCGTTAACGTTTTTGTGTTTGACATTATTTGTAATTGTTTTATTTGGAACGTTGGCCTTTTTAGTGTTAACATTATTGTCCTATAAATGATGCACATTTGGTGTTGTTTTTCCAGGCGCAGATGATGTGGCAGCAGATAACTCCCTACCCTTCTTCTTAGCAAATGTATTGCGGCAATTCTCGGTCGAACATGCCACTAAATGGCGAATCTTCAGCCCAAAATAGAGCATTTGTTGAACCTGTCATTGCTCCAGAGGTGTGCCATGGAACTGAGAAAAGTGCCGAAGCTGCAATGGATGATAAGCCAGACAAAGAAAACATTGTGCAAGATTGAAGAATTTTTCACTCTTTACCTTTGTAATAGTTGATTTTAATGTTCCACGAAGGAAATAGGAGGAGTTATATCTTGGTATTCCAAGGCTTCATAAATTGACAAGATAAATGAAATATTCAAACTCTTAGTCATATGGTTTGCTTCTGTCCAAGTGCCAAGATTTTCCGGAAAATATCCAGATCTTCCCCCCGGTGATTTGGAAAGAAACTTCAAGAAAATCTCACGGAGTCTTTCCTGGAAATTATGGCTGGACGACTCTGATATAATTGAATTTAATTGGCAAATATGGAGTTGCTCAACCATGTTTTACACATTTCATGATTTCTCATCGACTGTAAGTAGAAAGAGAACTTTTATGTGGAGTTCTATCCTAACAGTAAAGACCATTTGATAGATTTTGCTAGAAATTCTGAGGCAGCTTCCCCATTTAAGAGTGTGCAACCATTCCCTGCAGTATTTAGATGTCAGATATATGAGCATCTGTGAGTTTTTCAAGCACACTCATGCTGTTGAGGCAACTGTTATTTACTCTTCTTGTCAATTGTAATAAGGTAATGACTTGTACAATAAGACATGTCTTTTATCTTTTCTCCTTTTTATATGATGATGCTGTCATGCCATCATATACTATTTAACGTTGGAAAAAACTATATACCATCGTTTTCTTGCATAGCAATGTATGTGCAATACCATTTACTGAAATACAGCACATACTTTGGGCTCTGTTGTCCGAAATACAGCATATGCTCCTAATACTACTTTACATTCATTTCATACAAGTTGAAATTCCTGAATAGTATTACTTTTGAAAATTAATATGCATGACATGCCTAAATAGATGGATTTGAAACATCAATTTTAAAGTCTCTTTACGCAATTTTTCCTTTAAGCCCTTTTCTTTTAAGAAAGGAACATGACAAATTTTAACTGGGTTATTGTTTGGGCCGATAAACATTTGCTTTATTTTTGATGCATCTCTTAATCTCATTGTATTTAGGAGAATCCCGACCGTTCATTTGGTGGTAAGAGCACCGTTCTTGAAAACTCTGGGACTTCTTGTTAGGGTCTATATCACATATTTTGCAACTGTGGGATGGTTGGGTTGCCTGTTCATTAAGGGACACAAAGGGTGTGCAATGCCCAAAATCTTAGCAAGGCAGAAAAATTAACATGTTTTTGCTTGAACATTTTGTGTGATCTGATCATATAAAAATATTGAAATGGACTTATATTAATATTTGTCTATCAAGGGTCCAGTGGTAAGGCAGATCAATTCTGATCATATCATATAAAAATATTGAAATGGACTTATATTAATATTTGTCTATCAAGGATCCAGTGGTAACGCAGATCAATTCTTGTTTTGATGATTCACCTAGCTTTCAAGCCACATAGTAAATGATAGATCCAGTGCAAGCATGGGAAAATTTAGTGGAGTAGGCTCCAACTTAGCTTAAAAGGGTCTCTATGTTTAATATCTTTCGAATACCAACTTGGCTAAAAAGAGTCTCTAAAGTTAATAATGCATCCTTGATGTAAATTTCAATTCACAACAAAATTTAATAAATTTTCAAAATTTTTTTTTTTGGAGTATTTTATATGATTTATTATTTTGCATTTTTCAAGAGAAATAAATATACGAAAATAACACAAAAATTGACATACATATTTGACACGTTCTTCTTCATTCTAAAAATACATCAAGTGATAGAGATGGCTGACCAAATACTACCTACCTTTTAATGACAAGATTTTATAATGCACCCCGATTTATTACTAAATTTTACAATGCACAATGGTATATTTTCCTCCTTGTGCTTTGGCAATGTATATTTATAATAGAAGTAGTTGACTTACATTTGTTACCGTTATTTTAAATATTTTAAAAACCCTGTGATGGAGTTGTTCCATTTATTACTGAATTTTATAATGCACCTTGATTTATGACTAAATTTTACAATGCACAATGTTATAATTTATTTCTTTGTTTATATTTTCTATGTCGATGTATGTTTGTAATAAAAGTAGTAGACTTACATTTATGACAATTATATTAAATATTTTTTAAAAAGACCAACCTAAAAATAGTCAATGAAAATATTTACCATTAAAATATTTATTACAACGGTCATAAATGTGTGGAGTTCCATCCTAATGGTGGAGACTATTTGATAGTTTTTTCTAGAAATTTTGAGGCAGTTGCTTCATTTGAGATTTCATATACGAGTTATTGAGGCAACTATAATTTTCTCTTCTTGTCAATTCAAAAGAAGTGATGACTTGTACAACAAGAGTTACCATGCGCCAAGTCCCTCTAGGGTAGACATAGTTCATATGTAATATTTTAAGGTCTTGATGTGATTTTTTTACATTATAATGTATAAAAATACTAGTCAAATGTAATTCATATGTGGATCATGGTAACAACAAGCCACACAAAATAAAATTATTTTCATCAGGATTTTGGTTTATTGTGCATCGTACTTTTCAACCTTCAACTTGAATCAGAGTCTCGAGATCATGCCACATGACACAATCTCATTTAAATAATATTGTTTGGGATCACCTCCAATAAATACAAATCATCATTTGCTTTCAAGTTTGCTTATATGGTGTATTGCAATCAGAGTGATCAAGATTAATATTGCTCTTTTGCACAAAATAAGACTGGGATAAACTCTGTTAGAAAGACTTCGTCGCATAATTTAGTTAGAGTTGGACTTCATCCACATTATGTTATAAATCAATTTAAATTCAAGTCTATGTTTAGAATTTAACAAATTAAATCAATGCAATAATTTTCTATTAAATATATATTTTTATTGATTACACCTTAATTTATCTATCAAATGTGTTTTAATTATTTTTCTTTTCAATTTTTTTAATCAAAGATTATTATATTATTATAGTGGAACTTGGACTTGTAGTGGGCATATCTACTATATTTTTAAGAATGCCAATAACATATTCGAATAAAATCTATTTCTATCAATAAATTACACCACAGTTTGGTCTCTACTTTTAAGAATTAAGATTTTTTTTTTTTTTTTTTGTTTATTATGTAATTGATAATGGTTATATATATATATATATATATATATATATATATATATATATATATATATATATATATACACACACACACTTTGTATATGGTTTTGTTATTATGAATGCCTTGTTAAGTATATTTTATTATTATGAATGCCTTGTTAGGTATATATATATATATATATATACTTTGTATATGGTTTTGTTATTATGAATGTCTTGTTAGGTTTTCTTGCTTAAATGACTTTTTTCAGGTTTTAAGGTGGGAGTGTGTCTATTTCTTCAAATAAAAGTCACAATATAAATGTAATGTATAGCCAATGCATTCAAAGAATCAAAATGAAATGTAAGTAAAAATTAGATGTATGGCCAATAAATTCAAAAAGGCTTAAAACAAAACCCTGCTCCAAGAAAGGAAAAGCAAAACAGGGTAATATATAAGATAGAAAGTATGTATTATATAATGGATCCAAATCCTTATAATGGACTATCTATTTTAGGGATTTTCTTTTGACAAGGCAATATGCAAGATGAAATACATTGTCAAGCACGGTGTTGGAGTCCATCTCAAAACATTCTGCTATAGATAAGATATGATCTGGCAGATGGTAAAATTCAAATAATAATAATGATAAATATATAGGAAAAGTTTAATTTAGTACTTTTTTCTTTGACTACTTCGGAATTACGCTGGATTATATTGATATTTTAAAATTAGAAGTTGAAAAAATAATAGCATACAAAGTTCCCTCAATATCTATGTAAGCAACCTTCCTATTGCATCTATGCATGCTAATCTGACGTTGAGTCCATTACATAAACACCAAATTAAAGAAAAAAAATTTAACTTAACAAAAGAAGTAGAGATCTATTAACACTACTAATTTGTACCGCTTGGGTGAGGAACAAGAGGTCAAGGGAACAAATTCCAACTACAGCTGAAGGCTATCCCTCAAAAATCCAAATATAATGGTTGTTCATCTAAGAAGATCTCTATCTCATAAAATGTAAAATAATAAATTTTTCCTAAAATAAAGATATTACAATAGTAATGAACTAATACAGAATTATTATGTATATATGATCAACAAATAAGTTTAACAAACATAAAAAAAAAAACTAGACATACACAATAATGGATGAATCGTTGATTTTTTTTTATATTAAAGAAATGAAATACAAGAAATATAAAATCTATAGAAAAAATATAGGAAATAAGAAATTACATGCTCCGTAAGAAATTTCAATAGGAGAGCCAAAGACTTCCATTAGGCAATATTATTTGTGCCAGCAAGTTTATGAGACTATCAGGTATAGGAGCCCCTACACCGCAAATGTTAGGAGACCCCTAGCAGCACCCACCCAAAAAGGCCCATGCTTTAAACTTGTCAATATCCACCGAGCTAACCTATCATGATTTTCTTGGGCATCTTTTTCAAGTGATCAAAAAGAGTTTTAACTTGTGCAAAGGATTATAAAGGTATGTTGAAACGAAACAAGATTCCTAACCAACCAAATGGCCCAGCAAGTGACGAAAGGAACAAGTTTGAACTGTTTAAAGTCCTCTATTTTCAAGCCATAACTTCAAGTAGGGTTCCAACATGTCCTCCTACCATGTGACTTTCCCATTTGTCAAGGAGAGAACAAAAGACCAAACCTCTTTTGTAAAAGCACAGTGAATAAAGAGGTGGTTCACAATCTCCTCATCGTCCCTACACATATTGCAGATACAAGGTCCAGACCAAGGTCATCTCTCTAAGACATCCTAGGGTGGAATCTTATTATCCAGGGCCAACTAAAGATATATTTTAATTTTGAGAGGTTTATACAACTGAGGGTAAATTCGTAATGCACTGTTCATTAACAATTATGAATGGAACAACATAAGACAAATTTCTTTCAAGAAACAATAAGAAAACTGATTGAAAGATAACACTAAATTTGGTTTTTCATTAAAAAACAAAATAATTGACACAAACGAAGTGCTCTCATAAGGCAAAGATAGGGGTGATGTGTATTTGCTTTTGTTGATTATATTCCATGATGTTTTTTTCTTCTTGTATATCTTTATGTTTGGACAAGGAAAAACTGATATCTAGTATATTTTCTTTTGTTTCCTATCTTTAGCTACAGTTATCTCCCACTGGTGTAGTGCCTTCAACATTTTCCATTTTATCCCTTCTTTTGTATGTTTCAGTACGTACTTAAGTGCGTTACACATTTTAAGCACTATTTAAGCTTTGGTTAATAAGTACTAGTACATTTAAGTTTGCAGTGGACAGAACATTCCAACACTGTCCCTGTAATAAAACCTTGGTATGCCACCATAGGCTTCAAAGAGAGGGTAAATTCGTAGCGTGATGTGCATTAGAAATTGTGCGAAACAAAGTAAATAGATTTCTTTCAAGGATATAAGATGAAAAGAGAGGCCTCCTAATTGAAAGATAACATTGATAAATAGAGATAATTCCACGACCCCATATGGTGAGGATAAGTACGAACTACTTCAATAGGGGTGATGTCAAGATCCTTCACATCATTTTTCTTGTTCTGTATCTTTCCATCTGAACAAGAATAGCTGACAACTGGTGTATTTTCTTTTATTTCTTGCTAAATCCTACTTGTAAAGTGCCTTCGATGTTTTATGTTTATCACTTGCTATTTCGTATGTTTCGATATTATTTATACTTGGCATCGATACTAAAACAATAAAAACAATGTCAAATATCCATGTCACATGAGATGCAAAACTGTATAGATAGGATTGTATTATATTAGTTTAGACCAAATGCAAATGCGAATCATACATGTGATTCAATTGCAAGACTGAACCCTTGTACCAATAAAGCAAAAATTTAACAATTGTATATCAGTAACACTATTGAAATAAAGTTTCATGGTGTCAGTCACTGCTTTATGTATACACCTCACTGATATATAACCAAAAAAAAGAAAAACCTAGGATTTGATGCAAACAGATTCACCAAATTGGGTTTTTTCATTTGTTGTAATCTCAAGCTTCATACGATTTTACCAGTAGCCAGAGAAGCCAAAAATATTGTCATTTGAAAAGAAAATTTTGATTTGCTTGCAACACATTTACGTCAACAATAGTTTACAGCTTTAGTAAGCAAAATTTTAAGGTCCAAAATATGCCAACATTGCTCTCAAATCAAAGACGTAGCTTCTTTTCTTTGGAAAAAGAAAACACAATAACACTCTTAATAATGACTTTAGAAAAACAGAATACTCCTAAATTGTCAGTCTCACATATTGACAAGACCAAATTTTGGTGCATGGACAGATAAACTACTTTAGAGCCCTGCAAAAGCCATCCAAACACTTTAGCCATACTTAAAGGAAATTTTAGTGTGAGATCCATAAGATTGAAATAACAAACATTAGAGATGTTGCAGAACACGGGTGAAATTATTTTCAACAACTCCAACCACGTCATACAAACAAGTAGATATAAAACAATGCCAAATTGTAGCTAACGATGGATGTTTAGTTATACAAAGAACTTACAATATCAGTACAAGGCCTTATCCAGGGCATTGCAGAACTCACTTCCCGAGTACATAACAATACTTCACACCATATTTTGCATAGGCCAAATTTACTCCTACCAACTTGCTCCATGCTTAAAACCCTGCTTCATTCTAAAAACTTTTTGGGCTAGGAGAACCTGGAAATTCCAAAAACACACATGCAGAGTGCAAACCGATAATATCAATCAATTATTAGTTTAGAGGAACATAAAATTTCATTTTCTGTGCGTTCAAATATAAAATAAATGATATCAATACCCTTCTAATAAATTAGTTCAAAATACAGAGAACAGAAAATGATTGAAGCCAAGTGATCTGGAATAAAGAACGTATAGGCAAACATGATGGTATTCAAAATTGTTCGACTACCAAAAGAAGTTTCCAGCTTTAGCTATAGGTTCTTTGATGGCCTAGCCCTCTGCAAGATCTTCACTATCTGGAAAAGCTTTGTCCTCTGGAAAAGTCCTTTCTGTAGAGCCAAATGTAATTGCTAAGAGGACTCCAAATAAAGCAGCAGATACTCCAAACGATAACCATTTCAGGGCTTCCTTCGCCATATTTGACCAAATAAACACTATATTTTTAGGTAATTTAAATTACCTAATATCAGGAACGTAAAGATCATCTTTAGGGATTCATCTATACATTTGACACACATTTAAAGCTTGTAGTTTCTTTCAGTTGCAGACATTTTCCTATCTATGGATAAAAAGCAAATTGTTTAGTAAAATGTCATTGCAGACTTGATTTTCTACTGGCAAACTATAAAACTCTGAGCCAAAATCAAATTTTAAGGGAAAAAAAAAACAAAAAAGTTCTAGAAAAATAACCTGAAAAAAATTTAGGTGAAGAATATATTACTTTCAGATTAAATTTGTAAAACCTCTGCTTAAGCATTATATTTGTAAAATCTATGCCTAAAAATGCTCAAAACCCGACAATATCTTTTTGTCATTTATTGCAAACACGTCAAACATGCACATATCTTTAAAGAAGGAACTAAAAATAAAGGGAACAAATTTATCCACCTCTATTCTTGAATCCACCATAACTTTTCATAACAAAGCACTATTCTGCGTCCACCCAAAACAGGGTAACGACAGAACCAAACAAAACAAAACAGAAAAACGAAAGCAAAGAGGAAATCACCAAAACCCTTGTACATGGGAATGAAGGCATGAATTATTATTACTACAACACATCAAGCCAACAATCCAGCAAGCCATTGGTTGCTTGCTGAGAAAGAATTTGACATTAAAAAAGCCCCATGAGTAGTTTTAACATAAGTTAATGGCTTTCAAGTGTGGATATCTAATCCCCTCCAACTTTCTCAACTGCGAAAGGATCAAGCAAGCCATACCATATGAAGAAACATTAGAAATATCTGTTTTCAATGATGATAGATCCACCGGTGCCATGGTGGATATTCCTCTCAAAACCCTAACTGACAAAGATCACTGCGATTGTATGTATTTAGAACCCCTTTCCATGAAAGAAGCACAAATTGGATTGCCAAATTTTTTTAGCCCTGTGACCTGTATGACCCTGACAACATATTTATTTTTTCTAATGATAAATCTGATATGGTATTATGCATGACATCTTCCGTTTGCTCCTTAATAATATGTAAAAGATTTAAGCCAATGACAATAAAGATAAATGAATTTTTTCCTAATTTTTGTTAAGAAATGTGCAACTAAATTTCTAAAAAAATGCAATTTTTTAATGCACGAAAAACAATAAATTCTGATTGATCCAAAAGACAAAGCTTAATCAAGGGTTAAAGCAAATTGAAGGGTTAGTATAATGTCTTTTATCCTTTCCCCTTTTTATATGATGAGTCTGTCATCATATGTCAATGCCAATGTATGTTTGTAATAAATGGAAATGTATGTTTGTAATAAAAGTAATTAATCTACATTTATAATTGTTATATTAAATATTTTAATGCCCTTTCTTAACAAACATATATGGAAACATGACAAGTTTATCTTTTAATTTAATAATCTTTTAAATACTAGAGATTTTGTAAACATATCTTTTGCTTAAAGTTGGACCAACAAATGAATAAAATAGAAATGAACCTCTGTGTGCTTGGTAGGCACATGGGAAATTGAATTTTTTATAGTTTGAGCACAATGATTATTACAAAATATACATGTAGGGTACTTTTGATATATAATTGTAAATCAACAACACTGCTTATCCAATCTACTTCACAAGTCGCTGAAACAAAAACATTGTGTCTTGCTTCGATTTGAATGACTAAGCAACAATGTTGTATTTTTAGCTTACATAAGATATTGCACTTGTTTCAACAGTGAATATTTATCTTGTTGATTTTCCATCATCAATCATTTTGGGCCAATTTGAATCTCTATAGCCAACTATGAGATAAGCATAAGAGGAACCATATCAAATTTCAACATCCAATGTGCTTTTGATGTACCTCGAGATTCTTTTCACCACCCTCCAATAAACAACATTGGGGTTACTAAGAAATTTGCAAAAGCAATATCAATTATAGCGGAATAGAGACATATCAAGTTACCCACCAATTTTTGAGAAAGCGATTCATCAACTTGTTGAACAAAATCAATCTATGGTATTAATTTCAAACTAGTAGTCATCATTGACTTACTATCCATCATCTTGAATTTCTCAAGTAATTCCTTCTAGTCATCAACACACCAATTTTTTTGCAAATTGAAGAACACCATATTAAAATTTTAATGTTAACACTCGAGTAATATAGCACACATGATCTCATTAGAAGATACTTTTGATTTGTTTTGTGTTATCCCAAGTCTCACTTTGCCCATATTTGTTTTTAGTTAAATGGAAACTTGTTTTGATTTCTATTTTGTGCTTTCTTTGATTTTAAGCTCCGTTTTTTATGGTTTTATTACCTTTTCATGCCCCTCATGTTTAAAATTTATTATTTCTATTCTTGGAGCTTTATGTTCCCCTTTTATATAGTTTTTCCCAATTAGAGTGTGCCACTTGGTGTATGTTTTTTCTATTTATTTTGCTTTTCTTTATGGGTTTTCCCCAAGTGAACAAGACCCTATCAAATTATGTGGCCCTAATCGATTTTACATTGGGGCATTTTATTCTTATTCAGGGTTGTTCTTTCTTGTATTCTCTTAGATGTAATGAGAACATCCCAAGTGGAAACCTCTCATTGTGTCTTACCCATGACTTGTTTAAGAGTTTTGAAGCTTTTATGTGCTCGAAGTTAACTATTACATCCTGATTCTTTGTTAAGAAAACTATTTGATTATCCGTGGATATTTATAGTTGACAAATTTGATTTGGTTATATTTTAGACTAAGATTTATGATATATGTTGTTATGGGATAGTAAGATATTACTTAGGATACATGTTAGCATTACCATGAGTTAACTGTAGTGTATGTGTTTATGTTATGAACATGTTGATATGTTATTTCAGTTATATTTTATACTGTATGTTTATCATGTGATATGATATAACTATCTACTTGTTTTGAGGTTGATGTAGAAGAACTCATCTCTCATAGTGTGATAAAGGGAGAGTATCATTAGAGAGGATGACATAGATGGAGATGTCGGAGGACGACAAAGAAATTGTTAACAACCGTACACACACTATAGTAGCTAGTACATGTTAGAATGTATAATAAATAATTTGTACGTGATAATTTTTGGTTGATTTGGATTATTGATTTCTATGGTTTGTCAATATAGTTTAAATCGCTGAATGAATTCATTTTGCATGATTGGTATGTTTGGTCATTAATGCTAGTAAAAACGTTATTAATGTAATTAGATTTTAAAATCAAGATTATTAGTTAAGTAAATTATCATTAAAATTTTATAGTGATAAATGATGATTAATCAAATTAGTAAATTTATGGATTTTTGTAATTAATGTTAAAATATATAAAAAATTAAAAATTACCATGAAAAAAGAAAAAAAGGAAAAAACAATTAAAAAATAAAAAGAAATGAGAGAACTAAAATTAGGAAAAACTAAAGACATAAATATATTAAAAAATAGCAAAAAAGAAAAAGAAAAAGAAAATAAAAAAAAAAACAAAGAAAAATCTTTGAGAAAGATGGGCTATGTCTATTTTATTATAATAAAAATTAGGAAAGAAGGAAGGATATCACAAGACATTAAGAAGAAAATTAGAAGAGTTGAGGGGAGGTGTAGCACAAGCACAAGGAGAAGGGAAAAGACATAGGAAATCAACAAAGCATCTTATTAGGTAGGCGATGCATCTCAATTCTTTACATCCATGCTAAATGTTATAATATTTAAGGAAGGATAAAATGTTGAATGAATTGAATTATTTGTATGTTTAACAACCTAGACATCCCATAGAAGGTCTTGAATACACCAAATTAGGTGACATCCATAAAATACACATTGGTAGAGGTGGCAATATGCATGTTCATTGAGAAGTTGATTCGCATTGATATAGATATATTTCTATATAAAAGTTAGTGTGGCGGTAAAGCCAATAGATGAATTCATATGAAATATATCTTAGACACACACACACAAATGAATTAAATTATTTGTATATTTAACAATCTAGACATCCCATAGAAGGTCTTGAATACACCAAATTAAGCGTCATCCATAAAATACGCATTGGTAGAGGTGGCAATATGCATGTTCATTGAGAAGTTGATTTGCATTGATATAAATATATTTATATATAAAAGTCAGTGTGGCGGTAAAGCCAATAGACAAATTCATATGAAATATATATCTCTCTCTCTCACACACACTATTTATAAGACTGAATAGCTTAGATATATTTGTATTACCAAAAGCATCAACCAATTTTGGATATGAATCAAATTGCGAATAATAACCATGGGATTATGGAGGCATAATTGTATTTTGTAATAGGAAGCCTTGATAATTATAAAATCATTTACTAGCTATCATTGGAGTGGCGTTGTTGTATAGTTCATTACCAACCTTTAATAGATCACTATAGTTTTCATAGCATGTATAATATCTAATGGAATTGTTGTATATTCATTTCTAGTCTATGCAATGAATAATGAGTTGCTTAAGTGAACAAAGGCATCGTTGTAATCCTTAATAGTGAGTATGGTTATGATAGAGTCACTTAATTTCATGTTCATGGCTTATATCAATTTATTAGTGCCATGTATATGTAAAATGAAATTGCAAACCTGTGTACTTGAACATAATTAGCTAGGCACCTTTCTCTAGCATATAGATCTAGATTATATTTTGTAAGTCACCACTTGATAAGGAAAATATAGTTAACACCTTGTAATTGAATATTTATCTATTTTATTAAATCTAGTTGCTGCATGGTAGAGAAGTATTCTATAACACCTTAATTATACTATTAAAAGTGGCATCAATTTTAAGCATAATTGTTAAGTATAAAATCCATTGCTGCATAATAGTTATCCCGTGATATAAAAAGTGTCAGGTTATAATTAGAAGTTGAAGTGAAATTTTAATAAGCCATATTAGAAAACAACGATCTAATACCTTTAGCATTTAATAAGATAACTGCAACATCAATGTGGATGTCATAGATGGTGAATCCCATTTAAGATTGAGCTATGTCTTGGGGTATATCTAACCGTTGACATAGAACTCACCATTTAAAATTTTATTTCTAAGTTGGATGCCGTTGTTTGGTGTAAAATTTAAAAGTAATCGAATTATAATTATACATTTTGAGCTCTAGTAGGAATATTTAACTACATAGAATAGAATATTAAAAAGATTATCAAAAATCTTAGAAGCTTAAAATGGTTACACAACTTAATTTGTTAGATTGACCATGGATACTATTCTACGATATGAATAGAGGTTAGTAGATAATTTATAGTATATGCTCTATATAGTGAGTATGTTGAAGTAAAAATAATAGTATTAAGATACTTTTAATTGTTAACATGCTAAATTTTATTACTTATTTGATGTTCATAAACTTCAACATCTGTAACCTACATACTAAGTATACGATAATCAAATATATCTAATTTGTCATAGTATAATATGAGCATAGCATAACTTGTAACCAGTTGTTAAAGCTTAAGTCATATAGGCTATGATATATATCTGTTAGATAAATGTAACAACCGTAGGTATGTAGATAAACATGTTAGATGTATATTATTTTGGCTAACAATCAACATAATATGTCTATCATAATCGAAAGATGTAGTCTTTCATTATATCATGATATGCTTCATGATTTGGGCTCTCTTTTCATATATAACTTGTAAGCAATATATGTAGTACGAATATAATATTTAAATAAGCTATGTATTGGTGATTTAAAAATCATTTGCGTAATATATTCCTGGGGATGTAAATGCCTATTAGCTTATACTTGAAGGTGGAGGTGTGTTCCTCTAAGTATAGGTTTATGGGTGGTTATACCTATATTAAATAATTACACTTAATAGAACCTTGAGTATGTGTGCATACAACCCCTAAAATTATAATAATGTTAGATTGGATGATTCTATGTTTCATGTGTGCTGAGACTTGTTTTGGTCATATCTAGTTGTTTTTATAAGTTTATGTTTCCATGGATTTATGACTACTTTATTAGCTAGGTTGTGGTACTTAGTAGTTATGTTTTAAAACACTAGACTATGGTAATATGAGTTATCATAAGGTGTATAGTGTATAATGTGTATTTTTACTCAAATGGTATTAACTGTAGTCACTATTTCTAATATGAGATAGATAATAATGTAAGATTCATTCATACAATATATATTTTGATTACTCTTATGTTTAGCATGTTATGTGATGTAATTGCTAGTAGGATATAAATTATATGAATCTTATGGTTAAATTATGTTTTACCAATCTCGCATTGCTGATATTGAGTAAGGAGTGAAATGAACTTCACTGGTTTACTAGCATCATAATACCAGATGAAGGCAATCTGATTAAGTGGTGTTTATGAATTTTGATTGATCTATAGATCACTATTATTTATTATTATTAAAAATTTAGCCAAAGTATGTTTAGTGAGACATTATCATTTCATGAGTATGATTTACATGTTTGTGCGACATCCTGTAATAGAATAAGTTTTCTATGTTACATTATATATTTATTTTAAAAATTATACAACACACGGGTATTTACTTGTCTCTCTATATTCTCATACTATCACTATCTACTCATCCGTGAAGGGAGGGCCATTTCCTAATGGGATTAATGTAGAGGATCATTGGTCTGTGGTTAGTATGAAAAAGTGCTTAGATGATGCTCTCCCTCCCCACAATAATACTATTTTTGAGACACCATTTAAGATTGCCATAAATACTAGAGCTTGGGAACTATGCTCCGGGGGAACCATATATCCTATATATACATTACATTGTATTATACTTATTATTGAATTTTGTCATGAAGATTTCTAATTATTTATTTTACATTGATAGCTATAACTATAGACTTGTATCAGTCATGGCTGATTTAATGTAATTACTTTCTATATTCATATTATGTTATGTTCTCATGATATTAGAGATCAATGATATATGATGTAACATGTAATTATTATTATCACACTTGAGTATTTTGTATGATCTCTGTTTAAAATCTCATGGTGTAATTATATTTATAGTATATGTATTTAATTTTTATTTAAAAAAATATGTATTTCTAGTTAGATCCCAATGGGGATGTTATATGTGGTATCAGAGCTACGACTTGAACTCTAGGGCCTAATGCATCCACAACCAATTTCATATATTTCTATTGACAGAAAGAAAGATGGAGAAAACTAGAGTTTCTGGAGAGGGTTCATTGAATGCTAATGACAATAACCCTTTGTTTGATCCTAGCCAATTTGCTGCTGAGTAATCAAAAAAATGAATTAGATTTTTGTAGTCATGAATGAGATCAGGGATCAAAATATAACTCTGAATCAGGTGGTTCATGGTCATGAAGAGAAAAAATAGTAGGATGTACCTGAAGAGCATCTTACTGAACAAAAAAATCCTTAGGATGTTAGAGCTCAAGTAGTTATGGATTTGGTTAGAGACATAAAGAAGGTGAACCCACCCAAGTTCAATGAGAATGTTCTAAGAGACGGAGCTAAAGCATGGCTGACTGAGATGGAGAAGTATTTCAAAAATTGAAACTACTTTGAGTTTACTAAGGTAGTATGGGGAGAATACTAGTTCGCTGGTGAGACAACTATGTGGTGGGCCAATAAGAGGTTGGAAATAAATATTAACTCGATTACCACTACTTGGGATCAGTTTGTGGTATTATTTAGTCACCGTGGCTCCCACAGCTTTATTTTGATAAAAAAACAATTAGATTTTCAAAATTTGATGGAGGATGATTTATCGATGAATGAGTATTGAGAGCAATTTACCAAACTTTTGAAGTACATACCCCAGTACCAGGGAGATGAGAGGTTCATGATCAATAAGTTTATCATGGGTTTGAGGTTCCATATCGGTGGAGAGGTAGATTCTCATAGACCTTCTACCATGGACCAAGTCTTCGAGAAGGTAGTCAAACAGGAGCAGAAGTTGAAGTTTCTTTTGTAGGTCAAGGATAAGTTTAAGAAAAGGCTTAAAAATTCCAAGTCAACCTTCAAGAAGAAAATTTAGAAATGGAGGAGTGGAGACTTCAGAAAGAAGTTTAAAATTCAGAATGCCAAGTTTAACAATGGTTCAAGCAACAAGAAATAGGGCTATGGATCCAAAGTCAATTTCAAGAGAAACCAATAGAATGATAGGAAAGGACCAGCTGAAGGTTGTTTCATTTGAGGATATGACCATTATGTTCATGATTGTCATTAGGACAAGTTAAATGGCAAAGGTCATAATCCTCAATAGGGCAGTTTTCAGTAGTGAATTTTATATAGTAGTCAATAATTGGCAAGCTAAATTTTAGGCATTCCATAGAGCTATCAAGTACTTTATTTGACCATTTAGCTTCCATTTTGATAGCTACAATATCCACATAATGTTTTATATCTCCTATGATGTTTAGTAAGTTAACTAAAAGATCTGCTGTAATAGAAAATGCATGGTCAATATAGTATGGAAATGACTCAAAAGTCATGGTTGATAAGTGTCTAGTTGAAGGAGAGATTAGGTTACCCAAATTCATAATAGTTGTGGATTTGTATGTAATACCACTAGGGTCATATGATATATCTTAGGAGTCAACTGTATTGCGAAACATAAATCCAAGATTGACTTTTACCTGAAGAAGGTTGAGTGTCTTGATGATTTCAGAAATCAAACACAAATTAAAGGTGAGAAGAGAGAGTTGAAGCTTAGGTAGATTTCTGTAATGTAACTTAAGAGAGCTAAAGGAAAAAGGTACCAAGCATTTATCATCAAGATAAATGAAATGGAGGATCCTAAGGAACCATCTCTTAAAGATTACCCATTCCTTATAGATTTTTATGACGTATTTCTAGAAGAATTATCAGGTTTGCCTCCTAGACGTGAGTTTGATTTTTATATCGACATTATACCTAGTTCAAAATCATAGTCTAAAGCACCATAATGGATGAGAACCACTGAGTTGGTTGAATTGAAGGCTCAACTTCCAAAATTATTAGGTAAAGGGTTGATCAGACCAAGTGTGTCACCATGAGCTGCACCAGTTGTTTTTGTTAAGAAGGATGGTACCTTTTGACTTTGCATTGATTATAGAATGTTGAATAAAGCAACCATCAAAAGTAAGTATCCACTATCTCGTATAGATGATATTTTTGATAAAATGTAGTGATAAAAAATATTCTCTAATATTATGAGTTTATAGTGTTACCATTTGGACTAACTAATGCTTTGACAACATTCATGAATCTCATAAAAAATATATTCAGAGATTATCTTGATCACTTTTTTCTAGTTTTTCTGGATGACATTTTTATTTACTTAAAAAATGAAGAAGAACACCTTCAGCATCTAGAACTGGTTCTATAATGGTTACAAAAGCACAAGTTGTATGGCAAGTTATCTAAGTTCATATTTTTTTCAAGGAAGAGTCCAATATTTGGAACATATTATCTCTACAGATGGTATTTCAGTAGATCCCAAAAAGATTAGAGCCATTATGAAATCATTGGCACTAAAGTATGTGCACGAAGTAAGAAGTTTCATGGGGTTAGCAGACTCCTATATGAAGTTCATTCTAAAATTTTCCAAGATAGCTAATCTAATTACTTTATTAAAACAAAAGAACCATAGTTTTGTTTGGTCAGAGAAGTGCAAAGTTGCTATGTATGAATTGAAAAAAATACTTACTTCTGCACTAGTGTTGAGCGTTCTAAACTCCAATGGTCAATTTTTAGTGATCATGGATGCATCAGGGGATGGACTATGTGGATTTGTTATGCAGGGTAGTGCAGTAGTGGCTTATGATTCACAGAAGTTGAAGCCATGTGAGGTGAACTATACCCTCATGACGTGGAACTTGCAGTGATTGTGCATGCATTGCAAGTATGGTGAAATTAATTATTGGGAAAACCTTTTGAGATTGAGATAGATAAATTGAGACTCATTTAAATTTTCACTCAACCTAATTTCAATGCTCATCAGATACGTTGGATTGAGTTCTTGTCTGATTATGATTTTGACATCAACTATATCAAAGGCAAGGGGAATAGAGTAGCTGATGACCTCAGTTGCAGAAGGTACATTGCAGCCTTAACTACTATCAGGAGTACTTTCAGGGATTGAGTGATTGAGTTCTCACCAGGAGAATAATTTTATGATAATGTTGGAAAAGCATTGTCTAAAAATGCTCAGAAATCTTGGTATAAAGGATTTGGATTGGAGAGTGATGGTCTATTGCATTACAATGAAAGGATGCATGTGTCAGATTGACAAAATCTATGGATCATAATGCTAAAATAATTGCATAATGCCCCATATTTGGGACATCCAGAGTAACCAAGCTCATGAAAATTCTTAGACCATTGTATTTTTGGAAGGCAATCAAGAAAGATGTAGCAAATTATGTGTCTTGTTGTATGGAATGTCAGTGAGTGAAAGCTGAGCATGTGTATCTGGATGGATTATTATATCCACATAATATATTAGAATGAAAGTGGCAGGTGATTAGTATAGATTTTGTCCAAGGTTTACCAATGTTATGGAACATGCATGATATGATCTTGGTAGTTTTTAACAAACTAATCAAGGTGGATCACTTTATACCATGCAATTTGATAGATGATGCACCTATTCTTGTGAAGAGGTTCATAAAGGAAGTGTATAGGTTGCATGGATTCCTAAAAAGGATCATTTTGGATCATGATCCGAAGATGGCTTCTAGATTTTGGGTATTCCTGAATTCAACTGTGGGTATATAGCTAAATTTTAGTACAACATATCACCCAGAGAATCATGATTAGACTAAGAGGGTTAATCAGGTGTTAGAGGATCTTCTTCATATGTATTGCATGGATCAATAATATAAGTGGAAATATTATCTTCCATTGTTTGATTTTGCATAAAAATGCTTATACCAATTAACGTTGAATATGACACCATTTGAGGCACTTTATGAGAGAAGGTACAAGACACCCATCATTTGGGACAGATTAGAGAACATGTTTTATATTAAGGTAAAAATAGGTTTTGAAGGGACCCCAAAACCCTACACAACAAGGAGAAAGATAAACCATAAAGCACGACCAAGTTTTTTTTAAAAGAACATGTTTACAGTAAAGAACCAAAACTAGGTTTTACAGGGACCTGTTACCAACATAAATGATCAGATAAAACTGCTATCAAAACACTGATCTAAAAGTTAACAGACTGGATTAGCAACCTGAACAACCTCCCAGACCAGAAACTAGTAAACCAAAAAAGCAACTAGTTTACTAACCCCAAAAAACCAGTCAACAAAAGGGATCATTAGATATTCCTTTTGAATTGAGGTTTTTTTTTTTACACGATCGAAGAATCATATCTAGAGGGGGACCAAATGCTTAGACTTCTTTCTCTTAACTGCTATCCATCCGTCCTCTAACTTTGCTGCCTTAGCAACCCATACCTCAGAAGACAATGATCCTTGGAGCCCAGTGGGCACAAAAGCCGCAACAAAATCCATGTGAGAACCAGACACAGTCTGGCTCTTAGGAGGATCCTCTGAAACAGGGGAAGAGACCACCACCTCCACCACTGGCTCAAAAAGATCACTAACCACAACCTCCGCAGGAGCCTCATTAGAATGTTTCACCAAAGACTCCTCCTCAACCTCTGGTTCAGAGTAGAGAACATGTTAGTCTTTGGACCTGAGATGTTTTTAGAGATGGAAGAGCAAGTTAGATTAATCAGGCAAAGATGGACTGAGACCAATGATAGGTATAAAAATTATGCAGATATGAAGAGAACAGAAAGGCACTTTTCAATAGGCAATAAAGTGTTTTTACAGTTAAGCCACAAAAGAGTTTGATTAAATTTGGAAAGTTAGTAAAATTGTCACCAAGATATGTGGGACCCTTCAAGGTGTTATAATTCATCAATCTTGTAATGTATAGGTTTACATTGACACCAACCCTAGCTCTATTACATAATATCTTCCATATTTTTTTATCTTAAGGAGTATATAACTGATCCTACATATGTGTTAGATTGAAATGATTTATAGGTTTTGAATCTTAGGGTGGTCATAATAGAACCAATCGGAGTAATTGACACACACAAACTTTGTTTGCATAACAAAGAGATGTCACAGTGCAAGGTCCAGTGGAACCAATACTGTAAGGATAGTGCTACTTGGGAAGACTATGATGAGTTCTATAGGATATTTTCACATTTATTTTCTTGATTAGATACTATGTTATTTCTACTAAATAATATTTTTAATTTAGAACTTATGTTTGAATAAAAGTCATCCGAGATGATGACTAACTTTAGGAAGATTGATGTTACCTCTTGATTCTTCGTTAAACAAACTATTTGATTATTCGTGGATATTTATAGTTGACATATTTAATTTGATTATATTTTAGACTAAACTTTATGATATATGTTGTTATGGGACAATAGGATATTGTTTAGGATATATGTTAGCAGTGTTGTGAGTTAACTATATTGTATGTATTTACATTACAAATATGTTGATGTGTTATTTTAGTTATATTTTATACTATATATTTATTATGTGATATGATCTAACTACTTACTTATTATGAGATTGATGTAGGAGATCTCATCCCTCAGAGTGTGATGGAGGAAGAACATCATCAGAGAGGATGACTTAGGTGGAGATATTGGAGGATGATAGAAAAACTCGTGAGAACCCTGCACATACCATTATAGCTAGCACATATTAGAATGCATAATAAATGGTTTGCACATGTGATTATTTTTTCTTGCATTAGATAGTTGATTTATATGGTTTGTCAGTATAGTTTAAATAGCTTAATGAATTCATTTTGTGTGATTGGTACGTTTGGTCATTAATTCTAGCATACAAATTATTAGCATAATTAGATTTAAAATCAAGATTATTAGTTGAGAAAATTATCATTAAAAAATTATGGCGATAAATGATAATTAATCAAATTAGTAAATTTATGGATTTTTGTAATTAATGATAAAATATATAAAGAATTATAAATTACCATGAAAAAGGAAAAAATGGAAAAAAATAATAAAAAAATGAGAGAACTAAAATTAAGAAAAATTAAAGACATAAATACATTAAAAAAATAACAAAAACAAAAACAAAAAAAAAAATATTTGAGAAAGATGGGCTACACCTATTTTATTATAATGGAAATTAAGAAATAAGGAAGGATATCATAAGACTTTAAGAAGGGAATTAGAAGAGCTGAGGGGAGGTGTAGCACAAGCACAAGGAGAAGGGAAAAGGTATAGAGGAAATCAACAAAGCATCTTGCCATGTAGGCGATGCATTTCAATTCTTTACATCCATGTTGATTGTTATAATATTTAGGGAAGGATAAAATGTTGAATGAATTAAATTATCTATATATTTAATAAATTAGACATCCCATAGAAGTTCTTGAATACACTAAATTAGGCAACCTCCATAGAGTACACACTGGTAGATGTGTCAATATGCATATTTATTGAGAAGTCGATTTGCATTAATATAGATATACTTTTGTATAAAAGATGGTGTGGAGGCAAACCCAATGGGTGAATATATATATATATATATATATATATATATATATATATATATATATATATATATATATATATATATATATATATATATATATATATATATATATATATATATATATATATATATATATATATATATATATATATATATATATATATATATATAATAGGGAGAAAAATTATGGAGCAAATGAAGACATCTGTGATGGCTAGGTTTTCGTGATTTAGATTAAATGCAAATGAAAATTGGACTCTGTTGGCTAAGCAGATGCAGGTGGAGGATAGGCTAGAACAAAACAAACAATACACACCTATATCTAGATTTTTAGAGGTGCCAAGTGCATATAGAGGGACTTTTCATGGAAACATGCCATGTTTTTTATAGACACTACTACTATCTAAATTAAAGAGAAAGTCAGCCCAATGCTCAGGGACGTCAGTAAAGGAGGACCACGAACCACAATGTACATTAGAGAGACTCTCAAAAAAAGGATTTTATGTGGATAAGGGAAACTAGAATGAAGGAATAGAGAAATGGTCACAATCCATGGATGCTCCTAACATGTTTGACAAAATGCCAATACCAAAAAACCTTTTGTTGCAAAGGGGAAGCTACCAAATATTGCTTATTATAATCAAGGGTAATACTCTATGTTTGTATAAGATTTAAAGGATTAGGTTAGAAAAACCACCAGGATCCCAACTTGTCACCAATGTCTCATATTCAATGGCAAAAAACTATAGAATCAAAACTCTCTGAATCTGTATGGTATTACAAAAGGCTCTCTGATGTTTATGGATATGCACCTATGTGGTGGTGTTATAGGCCAAAGAAATTTTGCATCTTTCTCATACAAGGATGTATCAAAATCTTCCAGACTAGGGGAACTTTTAAAGATGCTATCAATAATTTAACTGCCAGAATAGGTAAGCAAAAAAAACACCCCTCTTTCAATGGCTACATTGTGGATTAGGCAGAGATGGTGCCATAGGTGGAAATTTCTAAGGAAGAAGCTATAGAGTACAAAGATAATCTAAAAAAGGAGGTTTTCATTTGCAGATTCAATGGATTATGACCAACTACAGAGGCTTTATTTCACACACTATCTAGACTAAACAATGTGAAATCTCCCTCTATTCTAAGGGATTCTTCATTGTACATTTTTTTGATGATGATATATACCAAAGAGTTTTATCAGAAGGTCCATGGTTTTGGGGTATAGCGGGTCTTTACCTCACACCATGGTTTCCAAAATTCAATTCGAGTTCCCACTTAGTCACAATTATGCTAGTTTAGGTAATGCTTCCAAACCTCCCTCTCTATCTCATCACTACGCTCAAAAATCGAGGGGATAGCTTGGGAAAGTACATCAAAGCTGATTTTGATAGAATGGGAGTAGGTTTGTGCACATACGCTCGTATTTATGTGTAAATATACATGTCTACCATAAAAATGATTATTAGATGTGGAAACATCTAGCATACACAAATATTAGACTTTGAGAATACTACCTTCCGTGCTGTATCTGTAAGCTCACAAGGCATCTAAAAGCTACTTGTCCTCAGGGTCGAAACAAACCATTTAAAAAGAAAGGGATGAAATCATCCTCCAAAATGTGGTCCATTTTGATACAAGAGGAAGATGAGGTAGAATATCATGAATCAGAGGAGGGAGGACAAAATAAAAAAGAGTCAGAAGAGCAAAAATCAAGGAAGCCAAAGCCACATGATCAGGGCATTGACCTCACAGAGCAAGGAATAGAGAAAAGGAACCCAACACTGGATATAGAAATAGATGGGATTATTACAGGAGGTATGAAACAAGCCCATGAAATAGAGAGCTCTGATTATGATAAATAACTAGCAGTGTTCAAACACCCAAATCAGTTGGGTAAAAACTCACTCCCAGAAACTCTAAATATAGATATGCAGATAATCATGATGGAAGAAGCCAAAGAGGTATGGAAAGAGGTTAAGAGGAAAAAAGGAAAAAATGGTAGAGTTGATGACTATTTTAGTTCTTTATCTCTACTACTCCCTAGCCTTTGACTTATCAATGATGGTGATTAAATTCCCTTTCTTTCTCATTAGATTGACCTTCCACTTTTGATGTTTCCCCTTTTTTGGGATGTTGTAGTATTAGGTTGAGATTTTTGTCTCCCTTTTCTTTGTTTGAGACCTTTGTCTCACTTTCTCTCTATGCCACCATCTGTTGGATTTACTGGTTGTATATTTTCACCTAATTGGAATAAAAGATATCAAAACTTTCCTTTTTGAATATATATATATATATATATATATATATATATATATATATATATATAAGACTGAATAAATTAGATATATTTGTATTACCAAAATCATCAACCAGTTTTGAAAATGAATCAAACTATAAGTAATAACCACAAGATTATGGAGGCGTCGTTGTATTTTGTAATAAGAAGCATCAATAATTATAAACTCATTTACTAGCTATCAGTGGAATGGCATCGCCGTATAGTTCATTCCTAGCCTTCAATAGATCACTATAGTTTTCACACCCTATATAATATCTAATGAAGTCATTGTATATTCATTTCCAGCCTGTGCAATGAATCAAGAGTTGATTAAGTGAACAAGGGCATCACTGTAATCCTTAATAGTGAGCATGGTTATGATAGATTCATTTAATTAGGGTAACACATGATATCAATTTATTAGTGCCATGTATATGTAAATTGAAATTGTAGACTTGTGTACTTGAATAGAATTAGCTAGGCATATTTTTCTAGCATATAGATCTAGTTTATATTTTGTAAGTTATCACTTGGCAAGGAAAATATAGTTAATGTCTTGTAATTGAATATTTATCTATTTTATTAAATCTAATCATTGCATGGTAGAGAAGTATTTCGTAACACCTTAATTTTACTATTAAAAGTGGCAACAATTTTAAGCATAACTATTAAGTATTAAATCCAATGCTGCATAATAATTATCCATAGATATAAGAGGTGTCAAGCTATAATTAGAAGTTCAAGTGAACTTTTAATAAGCCGTATTAGAAAATAACGATGTAATACCTTTAACATTTAATTAGATAATTGTGAAAATCAATGCGGATGTACATAGATGGTGAATCCCATTTAAGATTGAGCTGTGTCTTGGGGTATGCAATAGTCATATCTATATATCTAACTGTCGGCATATAATTCACCATTTAAAACTATATTTATGAGTTGGATGCTTTTGGTTGGTGTAAATATAAAAGTAACTAAGTTATAATTATACATTTTGAGCTCTAGTAGGAATATTTAACAACATAAAATAGAATATTGAAAACATCATCAAAAACCTTAAAATTTTAAAACAGTTACACAACATAATTTATCAAATTAACCACTTATACTATTCTATGGTATGAATACATAGAGGTTAGTAGATAATGTATTGTACATGTGCTATATAGTGAGCATGTTTAAGTAAAAATAATAGTATTAAGATACTTCTAATTATTAACATGATAAATTATGTTACTTATTTAATGTTTCATATACTTTAACCTCCATAACCTACATATTAAGTCTAGGACAATTTGATATATCTAATATGTCATAGTATAATCTAAACATAGCACAACTTGTAGCCAACTGGTAAAGTTTAAGTCATATAGGCTATGACATATCTGTTAGATTAATGTAATAGTTATAGGTATGTATATAAACATGTTAGATGTATATTATTTCAGCTAACAATCAACATAATATGTTTGTCATAATCGAAATATGTAGTCCTTCATTATATCATGTTATGCTTTATGATTTGGGCTCTCTTTTCATATATAACCTATAAGTAATATACGTAGTATGAATATAATATTTAAATAAGATATGTATTGGTGTTTTAACAATGGTTTGCATAATATAAACCTAGGGATGCAAATGCCTATTAGCTTATACTTTAAGGTGGAGGTATGTTCCTCTAACTATATGTTTACGGGTGGCTATACCTATATTAAAGAATTATGTTTAATAAAACCTTGAGAATGCATGCATACAACCCCTAGGAGTATAATAATACTAGATTGGATGATTTTATGTTTCATGTGTGATGAGACTTGTTTTGCTCATATCTAGCTATTTGTATAAGAGTTTATGTTTCCATGGATTTATAACTATTTTATCAGTTAAGTTGTGGTACTTCATAGTACATGTTTTAAAACACTAGAATATGGTAATATGGTTTATCATAGGGTGTAGAATTATTGGAAGATAGTTATGATAATTAGAATCTACAGTTAAATATGTGTTTTTACCTAGATGGTATTAACTGTAGTTATTATTTCTAGTATGGGATAGATAATAATGTGAGATTCATTCATAGGTTTGATGGAATAAATGTATCCTTTGATTACTCCTATGTTTAGCATGTTATGTGATGTGATTTATAGTAGGATGCAAATTGTATGAATCATGTGGTTAAATTATGTTTGACCAATCTTACATTGCTGATACTAAGTAAGGAGTGATATGAACTTCATTGGCTTACTAGCATCATAATACCAGATGAAATCAATCCGATCAAGTGATTTATATGAATTTTAATTGATCTATATATTGATATTATTTATTATAATTTAAACTGTAATTATTTATTTTACATTGACAACTGTGGCTGTAGACGTGTATCAACCGTGTCTGAGTTAATGTAACTACTTTTTATATTCATATTATGGTGTGTTGTCATGATATTAGAGATCAATGATATATGATGTAATATGTAATTACTATTATCACACTTGAGTATTTTGTATGGTTTTTGTTTAAGTGTAATTTTATTTATGGTATATGTTTTTAATTTTAAAAAAATCACATATTTATAGTTATATCCTAATGGAGATGTTACATGTGGTATCAGAGCTACGACTTGAACTCTAGGGACTAGCAGTTCAAGTGGTCAAATTACAACTGTAACTAGAGCTAAAAGAAGATCCATTTATGAGGCTCAAAATGTGACTAATGATTCAATTAATCTTATTATTATTTCCAAGAGTACCAAATGTCAACTTACTACCCCTACAACACATACAAATTAGAATGTAGAGGTTAGGAAGGTCCCCCAAATACATTTGGTTCATGAACAACTAGTGGTTCAAAATATGTAGCCAAAGGTTAGTGGAGTTGCATTCAGTATAGTGGATTAGATGAAGAAATAAAATGTTAGCATCAGCATGTGGTATTCAATTTATAACCCAAGACAAAAATATATGCTCATCCAAGAGCTTTCATCTCTCAAAGTGTCTCTAGAACTAGTTGAGAAACAAGGAGTTGTCCTAACGAATTTAGACCAACCAGTGAAGCATTAGGTATAAAAGGTACATAAAATGGTAAAAGATGACAAAATTGAGGTAAATTCAAGTAAAACTCCTCCCTTTTACCTCTCTTTGATAGTTGATGATTGGTTAGTCGATAACTATATGGTGAATAATGGAGCTAGTAGCATTGACATGCCTAAGAAAATTGCAGACAAGCTTGATCTTGTCTATGAACCAAATAATAAATGAGTATTGTAACTATATGGATCACCAAAAAAGATAGTAGGTATCATTAAATATCTGAATTTGACATTACATCCCTATCCAAATGCTACCAATCATCAGGATGTAGTTGTGGTGAACCTAACTTTCTACTTTGCCATGTGTCTGTGAAGGGACTTTACCTCAAAGATTGGAGGATACTTATCAGCTAATTGGACATATTTGATGTTCAAGACCAGGTATGGTACCAAGGTAACCATACATTCTAAACATATTGCATAGTTCCATTTGGAACCATATATGCCAACTATTGTGAACACCAATTGCCTCATCTCAGATGAGGTGTTAGAAGATAATGTAAAATAAATTGAATCACCTTTATATGGGATTTAATATTTGTTCTTTGATGAATAGGCCTATAGCTCACATGAATATGATCCTTATAATCTAATTGAATAATAAGGACTTGGTTTTTATTGATTGCATGAGAAAGATGCACCAATTCTAGCCTTGATGAAGGATGATGAGTCTACTGATGGTCTTTGGATATTATACTTTGATGGATAAAAAAATAAGCATGGTACCAAGGTTGGAATGATGTTGTTTTCTCCAGAAAAGCAAAGGTATTTCTCATCTATTAAGTTTAAATTTAGTTTTTCAAACAATACTACATAATATGATGCACTAGTTCATGGTTTATAATGGGCTAAGAAGATGAGAGTCAACACCTTACAAGTCTTTGGTGATAGTGAACTTATGGTTCACCAAGTGAGAGGTCTTAATGTATGAAAAAACCCATTTTTAAAATCTTATAATCATATGGTATGAGACTTAATCGATGTATTTTAGGCCTTCAACATTCAGGTAATATCAAGAGATGAGAATAAACATGTAGACATGTTGGCTAACATTGGGTAACAATTTAGTATTCCAATTGATGTAAGGAATGAAAAGGTCTAGTCACACATTAAAGTGATTGTAAGGCCTTCTATCCAAGATAATAATGATAATTGGTAGATGTTTTAGGATGACAATCAGATTGTTAGATTCTTACAAGAGGAAACTAAGTTTTCATCAAGAAATCAATCAAAATACTTGTAGTGGTATGGTGATCAGATTGTACAACTGAAAACAAATAAGTTGCCTAAGGGATTGGTCACACTTGAGAACATATTTAGTGGTGATGATGAGCTGAGGAAAGAGAAGTCAACTTTATCAACAAAGGAGTGACACAATGCCAATGTGGATGTTGCACCTAGTAAGAACCTAAAGTTGGGTAAGGTATGCATTTATGCAAAAAAGGAAGCTATCATTGAGTTATGTGCAAATGTTATTGACATATCTGGATGGAAATATATTTATCTCAAGGGATTTGACCCAAGTCTAGATCAATACACCATTGAGATAGAAGATGAAACTATGCCAATAAGAAAAAAACAAAGGTCTATTAATCCTAATCTTGAGCCTTTGATGAGAGCTGAGCTTCATAATCTCATTGGGTCAGCTATTATATTTCTAATCAATCACTCAACTTGGGTGGTAAGCCTTATTCTAATATGAAAAAATAATGATGAAATTAGACTATGTGTTGACTATGATGACCTAAATAAGGCTTCCCTTAAATACCACTATCCATTATCATCTATAGAACAAATTTTATAGTTGGTTGCATGTTCAAATAGATTCTCCTTATTAGATGGCTATAGTGGTTATAACCAAATTTTGGTCAAGGAAGAAGACCAATTTAAGACAACCTTCAACATAAAATGGGGAACATTTGCATATAGAAAGATTCCCTTTGGTCTATCTAATGCTGGAGCAAATTTTTAGAGAGCCATGGATATGGTATTCTAGGGCCTTCTTAACAAGTTTATGCTGGTCTATTTGGATGATATATCAGTGTTTTCAAAGAATGCAAGTGAACACATGGCTCACCTTGAGCAAGTTTTTGAAAGGTGTAGACAATTTGGGGTATCCCTAAATCCTAAAAAGTGTATTTTGAGTTCATGAAGGTAATTTCCTTCCACATATAGTTTTAAAGTATGGATTAAGCATAGATCTTAAAAGGATAACTTCAATTCTTGCACCTTCATTTTCCAAGCACAAAAGAGATTTTCAAGGTTTCTTTGGGGAGATCAATCTTACTAGAAGATACATATCATATTTTTCCATTTTATCTAAGCCACTTACATCCATGATAAAGAATAATTAGAGCTTCAATTGGTCCAAGGAAGGAGTTTTAAAGAAATTAAAAAATCTATGGCTAGTGCTCCTAGGCTCATAAACCTAGATTTATCAAAGGATTTCATTTTGTACACCTATGCTAACATTGACACCATTTCAGAGATTCTTATGCAATAGAACCGTGAGGCCTTGGAGCAGCCAACAACCTTCTTCAGTCAAGGCTTGGAAGAATATGAAATAAGGTACTCTTTTATTGAAAATCATGCACTTTCAGTCATAAGGTCTCTAAATAAATTTAGATACTTATTATCTAACAATAAGATACACCTAATGGTTGCATATCCAAGTGTCAAGGATTTTCTCTTGAACAAGGACATAAGTGAGAAAATAACTAATTAAATAACAAAGGTAATGGAGTATGATGTGGAGATCAAGGTCACAAAGCTGATTAGAGGCAAAGGACTTTGTGAGCATCTAGCCCAGGTCCTACAAGAAGCCAATGAGGTGGTTATAGTGTTAATTGATGAAGAAGTTGTGGCTGATCATACCTCACCTTCTAGTTGATATCATGATTTGGTAAGATACCTCCAAGATGGTATTTATCCCTATCACCTAACTCCTTCAAAAAGAAGATATTTTAAATTGCAATCCATTCCATTTATTCTTGTTGATGGTGTTTTATTCAATAAATATATCAATGACGTGTTGTTAAGATGCATCAAACAACATCAAAAGAAAATTTGCTTGAAGAGTTACATGATGGACATGGTGGAGGGAATTATTTAGCAAGGACCATGACTCATAAGATCATGAGAGGTGGGTATTATTGGTCAAGCTTATTTGGTGATTGTCATGCATGGGTTAGGAAATGCAGACAATGTGCTATGTTTGTAGGAAAGGTGAAACTTGTAGCCTTACCTCTCCAACCAATTGTAATGGATCAACCCTTTATTCAATATGGATTGGACTTTATTGGTCTCATTAGCCCCCCTTCAAGCTTAGGTCATAATTGGATACTAACTACCATACATTACTTCCATAGATGGACATAAATAGTAGCATTGAAGGAAGCAAACGAGACCAATGTTCTATATTTATATGAAGGTTTAATTACTAGATTTGGAGTCCCTTCAACCATTATTTATAAAAATTCTATGGTCTTTATGGGGTCTATAATTAGTCAATGGGAAGTCCAACTTGAGATTTATCTCAACACTTCATCAAACTACTATCCCTAACGGAATGGTCTTGCTGAGTTCACTAACAAGAATCTATTGAATATCATAAGGAGGACTATTTAAGGTATTCAAAGGTCATGGAACCTCAAATTGAAGTTAGTTCTATGGGCTGATAGGATCACCTACAAGAGATCAATAGCCAACTCTCTCTACAAGTTGGTATATGGTAAGGAAGCAAGAATGCCTATTTGTCTTGAATTTCCTACCCAAAAATTGATGCACCAACTCGAGTTGTTGGAGAATGAACCTATAAAGATTAGATATGCTGAGATTATGGAGTTGAAAGAGACAAGACATCATTCCGTGCTATCCATGGAAAGCTAAAGCAAAAGTGAAGAGAGATTTTGACAAAGGATCTTTTTCATGAAGTTTCAAAGAAGGATATTTGATCCTTAAGTGAGAAGAGGACAAAACTAAGCTAGGAAATCATATAAAGTTTGACTCTCTTTGGAGTGGTCCATACACAATCTCAAGCTTGAAATCCCACAATGCCTTTCAACCTAAAAATATGTAGGATGAGGAGCTTCCTGTCCCAATTAATGGGATACACTTGAAACATTGTTATTATGAAAACTAAGTTCATTGTACATAGTTAGTTTGTTTTGGATTTCCTCCAAGTGTTGTCCTAACACATTAGTTTATTTTTTCTGATTTGTTTAGTTAGCTTCCCTATTTTATTTGTTTCCTTCCCTATTTTGGTGGAATTCATTGTCTTTGCAAGTTAAAAGGTTTCTTGCAGTCTTAAAGTTATTTGCAAATCTTTTGAAACACTTTAAGAAAGCTTAAAGTGGAATTTGGTGACCTTAAAGAACCAAACCATCATCAACACATCATATAGGAGTGAACGAATCAACCTTGTCATGCATTTAATAGATTAATTTGGAAAGTTTTTCAGGCCAAAATATCACATGGACATGAAGTTCTTCATGCCTAAATCATGCTCTATAGATTTGGTATCCTATCTTAAGATATAAATTTCTAAAGTTGGACTTACAGACTAAGACATGTCTGGGGATGTCAAGTTAGAGCTTCATAAAATAGTCATTTAAATTCAAATGTTCCCAAGTTTAATACAAAGCTAACAAGTGTCCAAATCTTGGGAGTTAAGATCAAATCTAATGATGAGTAGGCAACCTGATGAGCTAGTGGGTCCCAAAGATCTAACGATGTGTATTAGATCCTATAAAATAGTTCAATAGTGAGTATCAAGTGAAAAGATTAGTGTAAATGTGCTGATGATAAGTGTCAAGATCTCAAGTACCTAGATAGAGATATAATGTTGTGTGTTGACTGACAAGGCTAGTAGATCAACACATTGTGTTTAATTGTACCAAGTAGATCAACATTGAGCAAAGGTCAAAGAATCAAAAGATTCCAAAGATGAATGAGCTCCTACCAAGTGTCATAGCTATGGAAACTATTAGAAATATCAATGATATGCATTCAAGTCATGCAAAGGAAGATCAATAGTGCATAAGACAAGGAACTTAGATCAAACACGAGGCCACCATGTAGTACAAACATGGAAGTAGATAGAGTTGATGATAGGATCTTGAGAATGAATGTCTAGTTGAAAAATGGCACACTTTTAGAAACCCAAATCAAGATCAAGGGCCAATATCAAAAGTCAAAGCCAATATTGTTGAAGCTGAACCAATGCAAATGTTTCAAAGAAAATCCATGAAGGCAGACACATCAATTTTAATGGGTTCATCACCAAAGCCAACAACATGATCATGACCCTCTTTTCCACTCTTACATGCCAAAAATGAACCAATAAGGAGAAATTGAATTCTAAAGGAGATTGCAAAATATTTATCTAACTATTGTAATAGCTTCGATGCTAAAATTCAGCTTGAAAATGACTTGGTTCCACCATTGTAAATGTAAAGAACATCAATGCAGAAAAAACATAGATTGAAAGGGACTGATATAGTTCTATCCATTTTCCATAAGTGGTCTTAGACATTATTATCTTTTATAACTGAATCAACATCAGATAATTGAAAATATCTATCATTATGCTCCCTTTTCCATAATTTTATTCATGACCCCTTATCTCTCATCCCATTCTACTATAAATTTAGGCTTTTAAGCCTTAAAAAGGACCGATACCTTTGGCATGACCAGAAAATTCCAATATTTTTACTCTAACACCTATTTTATATAATAAAGATTGAATTCCTTAGTTTCCAAGATGACTTAAAGTGTGTCTTATGAGTTCATTGATATGGTTAAGTGAATCTATGATTTCATTTGCCTCTGTCTGATTTCCCTCACCTTCATGTAGTGTTTTGATAGTTCTCATAGGTCATTCTAAGTGCATATATAGTCTATTAGTCAGTTTGGAATTGGATAACTGCTCTCTCATGCTAGGTCAATAACTAGTCCATGTATTTTTATGAAATACTTATGTGAAAGTTGATCAAAGAGTGAGTGAAGTGATGTTCATCAGTATTGAATTTGTCTCATAGTGTGTCTTGTGCAAGTATAAGGATCAAAACATTTTGTGCATCACCTCATTTTTACATATTTTTATAAAATATTATCAATCTCTCTCCCTTTCCCAAGCAATAAGCTAGTCTAAGTCTAGTTTAGGTGATACATATAAAATTAATCTAGCCTTAACTAGAGGTTTATAACCCTAGATTAGGTGGCCTACAACCTAGAGTCAATCATATGTTAGACTAGGTTTGAGCAAGAGGACTTGAATAATCCCCTTCTCAGCTAGGGTACAACCTAGGAACACCAACAATTTAAAATAACAGAGAGAGAGAGAGAGAGAGAGAGAGAGAGAGAGAGAGAGAGAGAGAGAGGAGAGAGAGAGAGAGAGAGAGAGAGAGAGAGAGAGAGAGAGAGAGAGAGAGAGAGAGAGAGAGAGAGAGAGAGCATACATACACACATATACACAAACATACATACACATATATGTATAAATAACTTAATAGTTCATCTAAGTATATTCACACACACACACACACACACACACACACACACACACACACACACACACACACACACACACACACACACACACACACACACACACACACACACACACAATTTATTTTGAAACAAGGAACCCATTTTTAATACCCAAAGATTAATACAGTCAAAACCACATATAGTCTAAGGTTTAAATCAATATATCTAAATACTTTAATGAATATATAACAAGTTATTTCGAAACTGTAGACACCTAAAATTGGCCACCAATAACCTCCAACTAGTGTTTTGACCAATTTCCATAAAAATGCACAATTTAGCCTAAAAAAACTAAAACACATTAAAAAATTTGAAATTGATATGTTCAAGTGCCATTTTTCTCAAAAGTATCCCTAAATGGGGCAATGTATTTTATGGGCCAACTAACTTTGATTAGATCATTTCGAGTCAAAATGCCAATTTTGCACCTGGCTGCCATGGACTGCTCTTTTCTTTCAAATATCTTGCACGAGACATATAACTTTGTTATTTTATGTTGAAAACATTCTAAGTGGGATAATGGATCCAACACATTTAACATCACCTTCTAATTCCAATTTAGTCAAATTTTAAGCCAATAATGAGACATTTTGACCGATTTGATTAATTTGAACACAAAGAGCCAAGATTTGCATCAAAGTTACCTAATCATGTTTAAGAGATAATTAATCTGAATCATGAGCATAATTAATAATTCCATGAAGATTTTTTAATATTTCCAAAAATAAATTGATACTAGCTCGAGCCATATTGTATATACACCCATCAAAATAATCTTTCAATATTGATCAAAGTTATTCGAATTAAGAGAGGAGTTTAGGATAAAGTTTCATAAAAGCCTAAAACATCCATGGAAAATTCCATGGCTCTACCCTATCACCTCAAGTTAATCTAGGTTAGATGTAGGGTTCTATGGAGGCCAAGCCTTCCACATGGCCCTACATATTGCCCATTTATTATATGTTTAAAACAATGAAAACCTAGTAACCAAAAAAATTCAAAAACCCATTTAATATTTCACACGTAGTAATTGAAATACAAA